>VZTR01002823.1:2521-16426 GCA_013400775.1 Chaetops frenatus
AAAAAAAAAAAAAAAAAAAAAAGCCTGAGTGAAACTAAATTGCATATTAAAACAGACTCTCCAACAGGCAATAGCTGTTAATCAAAGCATTCAGCATGGTAGTGTACATGAACCTCCCTGCCTAAACCAAGATCCAGATTAACAGTGATTGGTTTAGCTAATGTAAATATTTCTGCAATGTGGTGTTAGAGGTAAGATTTTGGATCTGGAATCCTTATTACTACTATAGTGCACTGGGGAGCATATTTTTGTCCTACAGTAAAATCCTCTTAGTAAAAGAGAAGGAGCTCTTCAGAGTTGGGAGAAAGTGTTTACTCCCACCAGTTTCTGTGGCTCCATTCAAAGGCATGCAGGAGCTCTTCCTCAAGGATGGACACGATGCTGAGTACCCGAGAGATAAATGGTGAAGAGCAAAACAAATTACTTGGAAAGAAACAACTCCACTGATAAATAGAAGACCAGCACTTCTGCAGCACCAGCTTGATTTATTTTTCTCTCCTGACAGACTTCTAACAAGAAGGTCTTTAAGTAAGGTTTGAGCCACATAGAATACATATAATTTCCTTTACTGAATATACCAGTGGTTCTACAAAGTGGATGCATTTCTCTATGGACTTTGTGAAGCCTTATCTTAAGGCCACATTGAAAAGAAGTTCAAGTCAAGATTAGTGATTTTGTAATGATAATTTGCACTCCTTATTTGTACAAAGTGCTATTCTACTGAAGGTTTACAGATGGCTGTTACGTCTACAGCTACAGACATAACACAAGAGCTGTCCTCTTCAGATTAAGTACATTTTGCATGAAAATATTCCATCTGACAATGGAAACAGAACACGAACCTGAGCAACCTGGTCTAGTGAAAGGTGCCCCTGCTCATGGCAAGGGTGTTGGAACTGGATGATCTGTAAGGTTCCTTCCAACACGAGTCATTCTATAATTTGTTCTTTTATTTTGTAAGAAGCAACACAAGTGTTACATTTATCTTTGCAGCTTTCCATCATAAGCATTTCTTTTACAAAATAGTGTTTTAAAAATAGACAGTTTAAGACATTTCCAGTCAAAACACACATATGTGTTCTCTAAAAAGTCCTCACATTGTGTACATGAGTGTTTGTGGAAACCTGCTGTAGTCTGCCCAGACGTGATTTGGATAATGCTTATTGATTTCATGGTCTGCAACAAGTTCTATGTTTTGCCTTTCTCCATCCTCATGGAAATTTCCCATTGCTTTCCCAAACTACCTTCACTGAAAGGAATGTCCCAAATCTGAGGCTTCCTTTTTTATGTAGTAAAATTAAGAATAAAATCACAGAAGGATGTTCAGCCTAAATGGGGTTGGACCTAAGCAAACTTCCTCACTAAGGCAAATTGAGGCCAAGCCAGCATTGCTCACGTGAAATGACAGAAAAACTGAGCAGCCAGGTCTTTGGAAATATTTGTTGCTCTTTCTACACCATGAAATCAATCATGCAACCAAGCCTTGAAGAGAAAGCTTACTTAACACCACAGATCAGAAACCAAGCAGTTTTAAGATGCTACATGGTGAATTTTGAGGGGTTTTGGCAAATTGAGCCATTACAGTTGAATGAATAAAACTTTTCTTCACTACCAACCACTGCTGTCATGCTGCTAATTTCTCTTTGACATAACAACCAGCTAACAACACACTTGATTAGGGACCTTCCAGCCCAAATGTGTTAAAAAGAAAACTAGAGGTAAAGAAATGTGATGGGAGAATTAATTATTTCTGCAATAACCCCCCAAGTTTTGGAATTGTTTATATTTTAGAGTGAAACATGAAGTCAATGAGATTTAGGTGGTAAGAGTCCATAAAAAATAATTTCAACGACTGGAGCTTTACTTCTATTCTCCAGTACAAAAAGGTGTTACTGTTTCCTTTGGAAAAAAAGGTCTAATCTGTAGGGAAATTAACCTCTTGGAGGTATGTCAATATTTTTACAGCATGCACTGTTTAAGATTTGCTTGTGTATGATGTATAGCATGGACAGTTAATTTTCCTATAGGTCATAATTCATAGGACAAACAATGTGAGGGATATTAATGGAAAGAGATCAACAAGGTTACTTCCTTTTTGTGACTTTCTACAAAGCAAAATAATAAGTGAAACTCTTAATTCAGCAAATAAGTTAACTGGAACTATTTTGTCATTGCAGAATTGAATACTGAAGCTTCCCTATTTGTGATACTTGCAGATCCTATGCTTCAGTGAACTAATGTTGCTTAATTTTATTTCTCCTTTCAATTTATGTGCAAAGGATGTAAATACCAACTGTTTTGAAGAGGCATCTGGCCTTTCTGACAGATCATGACTACAGAATTTATCAGTTTATATGGATTTTTCCCCTATTAATTTCAGCACTAGATTCCAGTTTTATGAACTACTTAATAAACTATTTTGATGAAAAGCATATTCAGTTCTTTACCAGCATTGCCTTGCTCTTGTGATTAATGCAGTAATAGAAATGTTTCCTTTTCACTTTCCCAAGTTCCACATAGACATGTTTTGAAGACAAATTAGCTAAAGGTTATTGCTGCATGAGAACTGCAGCTGTTCTGCAGATGCTGAGTGTCCCTACTTTTCATTGGCCCACAATCATTCTCATTCAGAAATAAAATCTATCAGACTATGTAATAGCTTTCATTAGTACAGCTTAATTTTGAGGGCTTCTGTTCCAATATGCTTATTACGCACTTTGCCTTGGATGGGGAAAAGAAAAAAAAAGTATTTCAACAACTTTTACGTTGCATCAGCTGAAATTAAGACATTGGAATAATCTATAATAGCAGATTACACTTCCTTCCTATCTGAATACATACACGGTGACTAATGTAGCCAACTCCCCTTTAGAAGGGCTTTGGAAAATGCTGTTGCCCCCATTTCAGAGATAAGAAAGTGGAAACAGAAGAGTCAAGAGTTTAATCAAGTCCTCACACCAGCTGGTGACCTCTGTTAGGCAGGGTTTGAACCAGACAGTGTTTGCATGAGACTTGCAACAGAGCCGGTACGGATTGCATAAGCAGATGGTAACCCATGCAGCAGTCTGTTTCCAAAATAAAACATTTCAGTTCAGTTGCAATTGATTTCAGTAGATTTAAATGAAACCAAAACACAATAAAAACACAGCTTATTGAGATGAATCTACTAGATGCAGAGGGGTTGGACAGAAAATGTTGGTATTACACAGGAGAAGTAGAAGTGGAAACGGAGTTTAAAATGAAGCTTCCCGCCAACCTCTCCCCCCGCAAGCCGCCATGGTCTCAGTGTATAAAAATAGTTAATTAGGACAAGTCAAAACACAAGTGATCCAAGCTTGACAGCTTTGCTTACAGAGGCCCAATAAGCTTTCCAACTCAGTGAGTGAAGTGAAGCATAAAGTAACACTGCATACTACATTCTCTCCCATTTATAGCCATGCATTAAAATATGCTTCAGGTTAAGAAATTTACAGAAAGTTACTTGTTTAGAACACTCTAAAAACAGTTCCGTTTGTTTCTTAGGTACTAGGAGGAAAATGTGATAGACTTTTGGTTTCACAAGGCACCTTTATATTTCATCTCCAAACTGCAATACAATTTTAAAGGTCTTGTTTTGCTGAAGACATGCTAGAAGCTGCTGCTAGTAGCATCACACACCTCACTTCCTGTTTAACAACTTTTCTTAAGGAGAAAAGGGTATAAAAAAAGAAAAAAACCAACCAAAAATGGCAGGTCCTTGTAAAACAACTTACTTTTCTGACAGTTCAGTGATCTTACACATGCTAGAATAAAAATCTTGCTTGTCCCAACAGCATCAAATAAAAAAACCAAAAGTGGTCAGAATTGGGTGGAGCAGAGTACTACTTGTAACAACATTTTTAAGCAGGTAGACTTTTGAACTACAGAACAGGAACAAGAAAAAGACACACATTGTTGCCTATTAATTCTTTAGAGAAGTAACTTCACTAAGCCACCTTGTTAAGCCAAACAAACAACCAGGTTTCCACGGTCAACCAAAAACTTTACATAACCTCAACCACAGTCTCCCTATATCATTCCTGTATCAGGTAGCAGGAGGAGGAGGCGAGGCAAGGCAAGGCAAGGCATGCTTCCAATGTCAACAGGGACAGGATGCTTTGTATGAATAGCAAGGTGATGGGTTTATCTTAAGGGGTCTAACAAGGGCAAAAAACCTGCCACAGAAAGGCTCTTAGCTTTGAGATTTCTGTTATGTACTTAGCTTTATCTAGGGCTTAACCTGAAATAAAATGGTTTTATGTTACTTACTATAAATCTCTTCAACACTAGATTAACTCAAGACTGATCTTTGAAGAGGACTGGGGAAAGAGTGGAGGCTGCTCTGAACAAAAGTTTTCAAATACAGAGATCTGCTCACACAGTTATAGCAGGCTAGAGAGAAGTGTGATCAGTAATTGAGATAACACACTAGGAAACATTTGACCTGTAGTAATAACTCTCAGACCTGTAATAGCTTGGTTTGCCTAGTCTATGTTATTTCTTCTGGTGGGTGAGTGTATTAGATTGGCAATAACATCAGTTTGCTGCTAAGAGCTGGCTGTGCATTAGAGTATTTCTTAAACGCAGTTGTGCCTGCACATATACAAATCCCATTTTTGCAGGAACTGCATAACATTAAAAACCACACACACACAACACGTGCACTGGAACACAATCTTCTGCTATTTTAATACATTCAGCAGTATACTGATAAATACACAGAAGGGGCTTTCTTACCAAGAGAGCTTCCAACCACTAACTGACAGAAAGCAGCACAGATACTGCTTCAATAATTCTCCAATAATCTCTTCAGTTCTGTACCACATCCAGTTCCTGGTTAAACTCCAGTGGTAAACTAGAAATTGCATATATCCTGGAGAAAGGATTTTAAGTAAGTGAAAAAGTAAGCTTAGTCAACTGAAAAATCTTTCCACTTTAAGACTACCAAACCACGCACACTTTCAGATTCACAAAATTTCCCATACGTTTGCAGGTTTCCCCTGAACAGCTAACATGAGACAAATTGTAGGCAAAGAGTAACATACAGCACTGGTATGTGTCAGGTAATTAGCAGACTGTGCCCTCTCACTTCTCAACTGTCCCATCCCTGAGGATCCATGAAAGCCAAACCACTTTATCATCATCTTATTACTGTATTAAAGGCAAGAGGGATCAGTTGGCAGAAGTACCATGGTTGTTGCCTTCTGTTAGACTCTCTTCCTTTCTAGCCCGGATTTCCTGCAACTGACAGCTGTGACTGTTCAGCAGCATCTGTTTACCTTCTCAGAAGCTGCGACAGAGGAAGAACTCACACATTTCTAAGTAGAGAACCCTCAAGACTAAAAGCTGTTTGCATAGAAGATGCTAAGGGAGTCAATAAAACCACAGAAAAGCTGCAGTTACCTCAGGTAAGTGAGACTGTTTTCTTAAGATACACAGAATTCAGCTGAAAGCACCTAGTCAACATCTAGTGTGAAACTGCTCTATGACAGTGTTTCTCCACTAGGAGACAAGAAGCAGCCAGGTGTGAGGACATCTGTCCAAATAACCAAATGTCTAATTGTAGCAGAGCTGAGCAAGTGTCATTAAAACATGCAAATAAAGCCAAGGCACTCTCATCAAAGTGTGACCTATATTTTATTTCCCTTAAATGTAAGATAAAGACATCTATTCTCATTACATTAATCAAGTTGACAGCTTTAGGACCTTGAAGAGACTATATAACAACTTCATGAAAAAGCACTGTTATCCTATAGTCATACTCCAGTTAAGACTATCTGAAAATCCAGTATTACTGTAACAAATAACATAGAGACACAATAGAGACAACAACTGGGTTTGCTGCTAAACAGAAACAACTTCAAAATGTTTTGCTCTCTCTCCCTTCCTTTGCCTCCCACCTGAAAAGCCATAAAAAAGTTTGGAAATGTGCAAGTGGTATTTTAAAACGGCAGTTGATAGTGACACAGGTGAAAAGCTTTCAGAGTGCACTGATAAAAATAAAAAAGAGTGAAGCATAAACTCCAGTGCCCTTCAAAAACCCTTGTGCCAACACGGCAAGTGGTGATTGCCCTCTGTCATTCTGCAGTCAAGTACACACAACTTAGACAGGCCAGAACCCTTAACTGGCAAGTTATCACAGATCAACTGTTTAACTTGATTTTAACATATTTGCATTACAGTCTGTAGCTGGTTAACAGCAACTGTAAGAGCTGAGGACGTGGTAGGTTGAGCGTTCCAGACAGACTAATGCAACAGAGGCTAAGGGAGAAGTCAATATCACAGTGAGCTGGATTAGACCCCTTCTCTTTGTTCAGCTGCTTGGCTCCAAACACCTCCCCTGTTTCTTTGATGTCTGGAGGAGACTCATCAACCTTACTTCCCTTACAGGCCAGAACTAACCTACTTACAAACTGCTGTCTCTTTAGCAAGGGATTAAGCATGATTCTTGAGCAACTTTCCTCCAAAGCTTCTTTAGTCCTTTGGAGTAGGTTGAGAATAGCAAAAAGGAACAGCAATAAGAGCATTTGAGGGTCACACAAAGAAGTCATCACTGATAATTTGATATTTTAGCCAGGTCATCAAAAATACTGTATCATATCTGACTATGCTTTCTACCTCGGAATCTTCACAACCCTTTGTAGAATTATTTTCAAGTTCCATCAGCTATTACTCACTCGCTGCCATTATCTGACAATCTTATGACTTACTTTGCAGTCCAGATGAATGTTAACTATCACTCTTGCTAGGAAGTATCAGAATTCAGAGACCTGTGATAGGTCCAACTGGGACACCTTTGCACTCTTGCAACCTCAAAGAAACACATGAGTCTGGGTTTTGTTTCTCAGCAATTGGAAACTGCTTACACAGCATTTGCAAGATGCTGGCTCAGAACAAAGTCAATTTAGTATTTGCCAGTTTGCTCAACCACAATCTCTGTCTACCTTTTCAATAAGGCAGAAATATAGTCCTACAGACTGGCTGGATCTGTAGCAATCGATCCCACAACAGAGGTGAAAAAAATAGGTCCATCGTAAGAAATGCTGAAAGGAAACACAACCTATTATTTGTTTCCTACTTTCTTTTTATCACTCACATTTCTTTTTCTTAAGAAAATCAGTGTATGAGGTTTGAATTTAAAACATGTCAGAAGCTATTTTGCACCCAAGAGTGTCTTTGATCCACTTGAGTTCACACAACACAATGCAGGGGAAAAAAAATAGTTTCCTTACTGATTTGACTGTAAATAGAGCTACTAGGGCAATAAATACCTAGGAGCAATCTCTCCTGCCTACAATTCAAGTGTTGGTAAGTACATAACTAACATGGTAAAATCCAAAAACTCTAATATAAAGACATGATAAAATAAGATGGGAGGACAGAGAAAATAAACAGCCAGCCTGAAGTTTCCTGCTAAAGAACCTGGTGTTTTGAAGAAAAGATCTAGTAATGCTAGAACCACTGCTGATGAGGGACCTGACAGAGTCAAGACAGAAAATAAAGGAAAACAAAGCTCCTTCAAGCCCAAGGCATCCCCTCAGCAGACAGAGCTAGCAAAAATGCAGAGTACATATCACACGCTTATTTTAAAGGTTCAATCTGCCTCGAAGTGTGCATCTCCTAAGGATGTCTGTAGCACCACAGGTACTTCAGGTGTGACTACAAGCAGGGCTTTAATTTACCTGAAGACTGCAACTCTTCTACTTGTCCCATTACCACATTCTGTTACATACTACAGAGCAGACTCAGTTTGTGATCTGAACTGAGTTTGGACTAAACAAAGCCCAAAGACATACTACTACTCCAACCTACTCCAGGAAGAAATTTAACAACACATTCACAGGTATTCAATCCATAGAATCAAACAAGTGCCGGGACAAAATAAATCCTCTGCAAATCACAGGCACTGTGATCAGCAGATCTATAACACCAAAGTGCAAAAGCATTCTCCTTGGCTCCCCAGCTGATCAGATTATTGACTGTCACCTGTAACCCAGCTTGCTTCTGGGTTGCATATTACTACGTTGACATCTACTTGCACTACCAGCAAGGAATATGACTGTTCTGAAAGTCAACAGCATTCAGAGAAAAGCAAAACAATTAATTATGTTTAATTAGTCCCAATAGCAAAAACAATTATTTGTTTTTAAAAAGGAAATCTGTACAAAGTCATCATTACACTGTATCTTCATTGGCTACAGAGGGTGTCTTACAAAAACTATATATACAGTATGAACCAAAGCAGGGCTTCCGAGATCTTTTAGAACAAGCTGCTGACAACTTGCAAAACTACTTGCATGCCATGGTCTCTAGAGCAGAGCTTGCCAAAAACACACCTAGTAGCAGAAGGTAACATGTAAGGTAACACAAACATTCAGTTCTAAGGTAACAGAAGGACAGCATATTAGGAACATTCAAGGATTAAGTTCATAACAGGAAAAAGGAAAAGCCCATAACAGGAAAATGATAGCTTCTCATCGATTGCTATTGCTCCATCAGCAGAGAGTTGCAGTGTATGCACTATCAGCTTTGTTTAACTATGTTCCAAGAAAGTTCAAACAATTTAATGGTTAAACCGGGAAAAAGAAAAAAAAAAAGAAAACACAACAGAAAAGCACGCCTGCTTACATTTGGTTTTGTGTGCAGAAACACACAGAGAAAAGCTGTGGAGTAATGCAGCTGGACATAAGGAGGAATTTCTTCACAGAAAGGGTTGTTAAGCATTGGAATGGACTGCCCAGGAAGGTGGTGGAGTCACCATCCCTGGAGGCGTTCAAGAAACAACTGGACACTGCACTCGGTGCCAGGGTACACTTGACAAGTTGATGTTTGGTCAAAGGTTGGACTCTATGATCTCAGGTCTTTTCCAACCTAAATGATTCTGTGCTGCCTGCCCTCAATTCTTTCCTCCTAATGTTGCAGTGGCAATATCCATAACTCACACTCTGAGGCATCTTAGTCAGCCGTGGACAGTGGTCCTACATTTTCATCCCAGTTCATACCTGCTGAACTTACAGGACGCATAATTAAATATATAAATTTGAAAAATCTAGGAATACCTGCTTCACAAGCATAAGCCTTAATTTACACTGTCAAGTTTTTATATGGAAGATATTAGAAGTTGTTAACAACTTTGTTTCATTGGTAGTCACTTGTCCTTGTCTGAAAGATGCTCAGCTTTACTTTGAAAAAGGTTTAGCCTTGAAAGAGACAAGTCAACTGGCAGTCCAGCTAATTAATTCAGTCCCCTATTTACCCACCCCACCTTCAATATCTTCAATGAAAGGGATCAGGAAGGTAAAGGGCAAACAAACACAAGTAAGTCTAGAATCTCATTTATGCACCTCCTGAAGAGCATGAAAAAGGGAAAATATTACAAAAAAAATGCCCCTATTAACTTTACACTGAAAACCAAATCACTCTACAAAGCCTAAGCAAAAGCCATCATCTCTGTTAAATGCTGAATAAAGAGGATTGAAAACCTAATTCAAGTTTTTAAGAAAACTAGTTTGCAGACTCTCTCAAAAGTGTTGCACATAGATTTAAATCTTCAGGTACCAGCATGAAAGTAAAGCAATGTGGGAAACACTGTTTGGAATTAAACAACATTCATAAATTTTCACAATTAAAAATAAATTTCAAGAAAATTCAAATCTAGAAGCAAGCTTCAGCATCATCAAACATAAACCAAAATCCTGCAAGTGCACATGTAGGTACTTGTGAAGACACTTTAAAAAACAGGGGAGAAACTACTATTAATCCACTAAACTGTTATTTCCTTTAGCCTAAACCATGCACCACATATATCCAGGAGCTATCCTTAAAAGTCTTCTAAAATGCTTGTTCATAACACTGGGCTTTAGGTCTAAAAATTTATCTAAATTTTAAATTCTAGAGTTGTATCTCAAGCCTGTTTAAAGTCTTGTATGCTTCTCAAATAAAGATGTCAACTATTTGTTCTCATCTTCAGTATGTTAGTCTGCTTCCCCTGAACACAACCAGCAGTTTAACTTTTCATTTTACTGCTGTTTTGAAAGTAACCATTTTCACTCATCTGCAAGTTCTTCCCTTTCTTTTCACCACCCTTGATGTTTATCAAGCATATCATTTTTCAATGACTCTGGTGGGCCAGTAAAAGATTTCCTGGTAAATAAGACGTGGCTCAGGGTAGGCAAACCTTTGCTCATGTGAATAGACATGAGGGTCAAGAGGGCACCTCCTTGCATGAATAGCTCCTTTATCATTAAGCTGATGTTTCACAACCAGGATGGAGCAATAAAGAGTAAAAGTAAAGAACTGGAGAAGAGGGAAATGACTGAATCACCTAATATTTGGTTCAGTCTTCCAAACTCCCTCCTACAGCAGGGTGGATAAAGGTGTCAGCACTGGATCCCTGCTTTGCTGCCCTTCCTAAAGAGTCCCAGGACTCAGGGCCACTGAAACAAGCGGCAATGACAAGCCACAGACTTGTATCAACAGACAAAGCTGTTACACTACTTTTAAGATTCTACAATGATGATAAATATGGTATAGCAACATTAATACTAAAAATGTTAATTTTTGCATATATTCCGAAGAGTTATGAGACATTTCTCTTCCAAAGTAATTGTACATAGAGATGGGAGATTACACAGTTCCTTGTGTCAGTACACAGTTGTGCTTGAGGGTCTTTGGAGGCTTAAATAATGTGGCATCTCAGCCACATTTACATTTGAGCAATCAGCTCTACCCAGAAGAACATGGACAGGCAAAAACCAGCCTATACACTGCCCAGGGTGAGTCACCTTTAAAATCAGGGTCTATGTAGCATTCCTCTGAGAAGTGTTAAGTATTTTTTTTACCTCTTAGAGTTATGACAAGTAATATGGTATCCTCAACAATCAAAAGCAAATGGATTCTTCACACAAGAGACTCCTAAAAGTTGCTTTTAAACAAGTTTATTTTTACGCATTTCTCAGGATGGAGGGAAAAGGCTTTCTTTTTAGCATATCCTAAAATACTCAGCTAGTAAATTTCCACAAGTATGTTACACACATTTCAATAAACATTTATTGTGGTGTATTTCTACTGTAATACATTGTGAAATTTTTATTATGGAAAATAAACTTTTGACAGTATTTGACCAAATATAGTCCACTTAATAATCAGTTGAACTGTTGGTACAGAGTTACTGGTCTGTACGTGAGCTGAGAATCTGTGCTGATAACCTACTTGTCTTTTTAAGTGCTCAAGATCAACACTACAGATCTAGCTTTGTAGTCATTGCACACAGTTTCCATTGCACTTACAGCTAGCATTAGGCTCAAAGGAACACACGAGCTAACCTGCGTGGGGAACAAGGGCAGCAGAGAGATCGGTCTCTGAATAAGTCAGTCCTTGTCACCTTTCAGGCTGCTTCTGGAAACAAAATTGGTGTGGTTAGTTCAACTTGAATATTTCCTGGCATCCTTTCATTTTACCAACACCCATTTAAAATTCCACAGTTGGTGATGTTTGGTGAAGAACTTTATCCAGTATGTTTTAAATGGGGGTCTTAAGTAGAACATCAGAGAAGTAACAGCAAAGCTCAACATGGCTCTGTTAAGTCACATCAGCGGAGACCAAAAACAGAGTGAAAGAAAGGGCTTCAAGATGAAACTACCTACTAAAAGAGACAACAGCAGAGAAATTAATTAAATCATGCAAAATCCCAAAAACAAGTTTAAGGAGTTCATGTTTTGAAGAAGCTAGAGGAAGAGGCTCAGAGGAACAAGACAGAAGTGGGGATGAGGATGAGTGGGGAGGTGTTAAAAGCCCATTTTTCAAATCAACAACATCCTGGATTTATTACAAAAGAATAAATTTGGAGGTTTAAGAAGAGAAGAGGATGACCAGGATTTGTAAAAGAGATGCTAGCAACGCTTTAAAGATTCAGCAAAACCCAACAGAAGCAGCATTTAGTGGCTGAGAAAGGACAACTACAAAGACTATTTCTGATATATTTTACAGCTTGCTCAGGACAGAATCCTGATGTCCTTACACGATCCCCCTCATCACAGTTAGCTTCGGATAGGTTAGATTTCACCCTGCCATCGTCCTCAGTCAGAAGTGACACTCCCCTCTTTCCCATCACTTCTTACATAGAAGTTGAATAAGAACAGGCGCAAAACTGCAAGTCTAAAAGAAAGCAGACAGTAGAGTTTGCAGTTACCTCTAAGGGTGAAAAGAAGGCATTTACATCTGAGCTAACCTGAGCCTAGGATGATAACAGAATATCTATATCAAACCAGCAAGACTGGACATGGAAAGAAGGATACGATTAGAAGTGCAGAGGGAAACCTCAAACCACATATGAGACTATCACAGGGGGCTAACACACATTGACGATGGAAGGCCCTCCACATTTTGTCACTGTCATCTTGTATTTTAAGAAAAAAAACCCCCAACTTTCTGCCACTTCATGATTAACTGTGATGTGCATCATGGGAGAAAACAAACAAACAAAATCCCCCTAATGATTCCCTCGTACCAACATAATTTTCATCCTAAATTGAGGCAGAATGTAGATTCTACATTATGTCTGCAGCAAGTTAAGCATGCCAGGCACATCCCAATCCAAACAAGTCTTTTTTTCTTGAGGACATTAAAACAGGTTAGGGATATAACCAAGGGGAAGATCTCAGTAAGACTCCAGAGCACCAAAAACATACTTCAAACACATAGCATGTCTTTCATTTTCCAACACCCCTTTAGTTTCAAGCCTCCATCCACCTGTTCCACTAAAATACCACAGACACTTAACAGGGCACTAAGAAGGTAACAATAAGGACACAACGACCAGAAAGCTCTGCTATCTGAAGCAGACAGAAGGAAGCCACCAACTGAAGAAAGGGAACTTAAACCACAAACTTTTAGGATAAAGAACATATACTCTTCTAAGCTTGCACGGTACCGATTGCACCAAGAAAACTAATGAGCTACTTTGCCATTCTTATGTATTTTAGCATTTTAATAGACTTTTGGCGAATTAAAAGAAATCCAAAACATAATGAACAGAAAATCTACTCGGTACAAATATTTCTAAAATAAAAGTCCCAAATGGCTCATTGTCACCACTGGAGCCCGACCTATCTGGGCAGCCTGTTTTTCATAGTTCACCATTGCTTACCACGACATTTTACGGATTCCACATCCATAAAAAGGCACTAACCAAGTTTATATTGTTTTCGGATTTAATACACGCTATCGATTAACAATTAGTTTTGAAGAGGCATTCTGCCAGATGAGCGAGACAGGACGATTATCAACTCCTTATGGCTTGGAAAGACGTCAGTCTCCTTGAGTATAACAGCGCAAGAGTTGCGAGCATCCCTCCGTGCGAGCCGTGCACCCTTTCCCCAAGTTACCCCGACTGACCTCCGGGACCCCCATGCACCTCTCCAGCATTCAGTAAGGGAAGAAATAACAAAACAAAACAAAAACAAAAACAAAACAAAACAAAACAAAAAAAAAAAAAAAAAAAAAAAAAGGGAAAGGGAAGAAAATTAGACCAAACACAAGAGGATCGAGACACTTGGCTTCACCTTCCTTTCCTCCTAACACAACATCCATTGAGGCAGAAGGAACCACCCTGGGTGCTAAAACAAGAGCCGCATTCACGGGCGCCGTGCTGGGCAGCGGGCGGGATCACTCTCCGGGCGGGCACCTCTGGGCCCGCCAGCTAACGCTGAAATCAGCCCCCAGCTCCCTTAGCACTCGGAGCGGAAGAGAAGGCAACGGGGACCCATTTAAGGGCTCTATCATTAAGTAGTTAGGAACGATTAACAGGTTTCCCTGCGCTCCCGCTCGAAGGACAGTTTTTCGGCACCGCGCTTTGTGAAGGCACAGACCCGGTCGGGCTGCGCCGGG
>VZTR01002828.1:0-16038 GCA_013400775.1 Chaetops frenatus
ATCTGAATCCTAGGTTAAAAGGGCACAGACACAGTTAAAATAAGTTCATACATATGGAACATTATGTCTTTGGATAGTTTCCCTGAAAAAATACTGTAAAATTCATATATTTTTAGTCTAAATGCATATATACATTCTAAATCTAAGTGAATTACACTGTATGTGCCTGAAATGCTACAGAGAAGAAAAAGAGCTAAGAGAATTGAAAGAAAGGAATGTGGTTGCTAAATGATCTTGCCCTTGGCTTATACCAGTGCTGCTGCTCACTTATAATTCAAGTGGGAAAAGCCAATTATTAAATGTAATGAGAATCCAAAACTACCAGATCTCTGTTTCGGTCTCTCTTTTTCATATAAGGGAGCAGGGTAAAGATATCCTCTTATGACCTAACATCATTTACCTCACGGTGGAGAATGAACCCAAATATTCTCTGCTGGTGGGAACCTCGTAACACACTATTCTTAGAAGTAAAATACATGGTCAATATCATGTCTTCAAGTTGGCCTGGGTGCATTCTCTCTTTTCTCCACTTACCAGGGCTTTCTGCAAAGGCTTACAGGTCACACTTCATCACATTTTGTTCGCAATTATTTGACCTCCCTCACAAAATAGAAAATATTCACCCATTGCACTCTTCCTGGTGTCAGAATGAATTAACTAATTTGGTATGTCACTAAAAAAATTTTTAACTACAGGTAAAGTCATGTCACTGGCTCTAGTTTAACCTAATACATTCAGAAACTCAGTTTAAAAAAATAAGACAAGAAAGAATGTGGGAAGAAAAAAACCCCTTGCATTTTGATGAATGAGGATATGACTGTAGATGAATCAACAGATAACACACCAGCTAGATAAAAAGCCTACCTGGAACAGACAGGATTACCTCACCTATTTTTTTTTTTCTCTTTATAATGCCTAGAATTGAATAAACCTGCAGCCTTTGTTAATTATCTTTGTTTATTACCAGTAGTGAAACTGCTCTTTGTTAACAGGGGAGCAGGAAACAATAGCTAAGTACAATAGTCCTGTGAACACAAGAAAAAGTGAACATAAAGAAGATGAAAATATGGACTAAAAAGGACCGACACAATTAAAGTTATCATATTTCTGTGTGGGTTTAATGATATTGAGATAAAGCTAGACAATATGCATGAAGAGGAAAAAGGACGAAGGTAGCTCCTGGTTGTACCTGTTACTTCCAGTTTTCCTCAGAACAACAAACAGATACTCACTTCTACCTTTTCCTCAGTAGTTCAAACTAATTGTAAGTTTAAATTGAGAAGTAGTATCTTTCTAATTGTTTCTTGTTTGTCAAAATTCATCTTTTACTTAATTGTTTATTCTACTTTTACAATCTATGATAGACATAAAATTAGAAAGTCACAGAGTTTTCAACAATAGTAAATTGCAATATTGTAAAATATCCCAGTTATCAAGATCTTTTGCAGCACTTCCTTAGTTATAATAAGAAATATGGGCATTTAAAATTAATTATAATATGACATTGCTCCAAAAGTTTAAAGGCCAAATCATTCACACAAAGCTCCTAATTTCTCCATAGCTGATAGTTATGAGAGTAACCACCTGTAAACAAGTAAGATTCCTTTATAAGTCCATACTGAAACTACTTTATGCCTTTGAATATTTTCACACCAGTCTGTTTTATTTCGATGTAATTGAGAAGGTTCTACTTACCCTTTTCTGGATCTTATTTGAAATCCTATGTTACAACAGAAGTTTCCACAACTTTTATGCAAATATTATGGTGTTTACATTGGCATATTTTCCCTCATTCTCTATAGCTGCTCATGCAGTTAAAAAAATTAGAAAATAGTTTCTTAAACCGTTGAGAGTCTGTCTATTCCTACCATGTTTTTCTCATTTGACTCTGAAATAAACATTCTTATCTACATTTTCAGTTCTTTCTCCATAAAAAAAAATGTTCATTTTTCCTCTAACAGATTTTGTCATGTAAATCTTTACCTTCTCCAGCTGTACTGGAAATATCAGCATAACTCTGATTTTAAACATCAAATGGGTAAGCTAAATCCATGCTGTTACACACAACAGTGGTAGTTTTCCTTTTGCTCTTTGCACTTGTGACAAGGCCAACACTTCCCAGGTAATTGTAGGTCTCATTTAAAGTAAGATTAACCATGCCAGTTGTAATTGAAAAAGTGCCTGACTCTCCAAGGAAACTCTCCTAGTTCATTCCACAACTGCATTCATGCAGTTAAAAATATTTTATCTCCAGTTCCATGGCCTCGTCCCTGTGTTTGCAATCCACACTATCCCAAAGGAGCTGCTTTGATAAAGTGCTGAAGCTGTAAGAACTGAACCTCAGCTGACAATGAAGATCAGGAGCAAGCAGTTGAACTTACAGCAAAAGTAGGCTGCCAGGAACTGTATGTAACAAAGCACAAGACCAGGATCTTTAAAGCTGGGCATGTGCACTGCCATTACATTTACATTTCATCCCACTTATAGTAAGTAAAAGAAATGACAAGATTATAGATTAAAAATTACAGATAATTATGGTCAACTTATAATATTGGTCAATATAACTAACTCACTACAAAAGAAAAAAATACGTAAGCAGTCAATCTGCATGCTTTACATATCCAGATACCTTCAACTTCACTTAAATAATTTCTGCCAATTCTGATAGGAAAAAACAATTGTCTCAAAGACAATTGTGTTCCAAATTTGGGAAAACAGCCATAGTTATACAACTCTCTCATTTAAGGGTAATGATCCAACATGAGTTCAAGATTTACTGAATATTAAAAAGGACACTATCAGAGACACCTTACAATAGGTGATACTAGTTGAATCTTCAGTTCTACTGATGCCACAATATTATCATGCACTACTGCTGCTAAGCCCTTTTGACAGTTGAAAGTGGAGTTTTCAGAAACTGTGCATAGGAACAGTGAGCCTCTCTTTCTGCATTCAGTCTCATATTGATGACAACCAGCATCTGTCCTTAATTTCTATGAGAGAAGGCACAATTTACAGGGAAGATCTGTTGCCTACATATTGCTGTAAAATAAGCACATTAGGCACACCATTCTACACATCCAGAATCATGACACTCTCAACTACCACCACTTGCAGTTGTCTGTCTACTAGAAAATCACAACCAGAAACCAAAATGTCTCTAGACCTGTAAGTCAATCAAACACAAAAGATGCCCAGGTTAAAAAAAAAAAAAAAAGTAGAAAGGGTCAGAGCTCCTTGTGAACAGAAAGGAAATAACTTCTTGTGACTTTTTTCTTTTTTTAACAGAAAAGTACTTTACTACCTAGAATTAGGATTAGTTTGCAGCTATTGCAGCACCCTTGCTGCAATATGAGCTTTATGCAAAACTCAAGACTCCTATTAGGACATTTTCCATACATAATTTAGACAGGATGTACACAAACTTTCATACCCTGTGCAAAAAATTCTCACCTGTAATCTAAATTCCTAGAAATACACTTGGCTCCCATAAAAGTTTCCTTTTACAGTCTATTTTTATTCTATCATTCTACTTTTTGTATCAAAAGATATGCTGATTTTTATAGTTAGATGTTTCTTCCTGATTCACTTGAATGCGTTTTGAAGCAGAAATATTACACTAATGTAAAAATATTAGAAATCTAGTTGCCCCTTGATTATCTCTACATTTTTGCTGATACTGCTTATACTATGAATTCTATTAAATATCAGCTTTAAGGAATTTGAGGCACATTTATAAACATTTTAATTACTAGAAGTTATATTTTATATAGCCTATTATTAAAAGTATACAAATTACTGTTCTAAATTATTCACTTACAAGAAGTTTCACAGTTTATCTTATATTTTACTTATTTTCACAAAGGACACATTTATTAACTTTATCTTAAATTTCCTTTAAAAGGTATAAGGTATTTACCAAATGTGCTCGGAAAAGGCTAATTTAGTTGTTGGCAATTAAGTACCTTGCAACATTATTACATTTATAAAGGGCATCTCCAGCAGAGATAGTATTTCTCATAGTCACTCGGGTTACTTTTTTTTTGCATCACCTGTTGACTTACAATAGGAAGCCATTCACTTCATACCTGTAGTTTTAGAAATGTCCAAAATAACTAAGGTACTGTGATAAATGTTTTTATCCTTACTATGGAAGGAAAGATTACTTTTTCATTGGACAATTACACACAAAGCCAAAATAAATATACACTAAATTATAGGTCAGACTGTCTCGGCTCCGAAATGTAACACCTCCTGACACTGCAGTATCATGATTAGAATGAGTTCATTCCACATTGTTTACAACATTCATGAGCATTTTCAATTATTAAGTAGGCCGTATCTTTTTACTTCTGAGACAGGAGTGTTCCTATCTTGATGATTTGCCTTTTCTAACAAACAGGAAATAAATGTGAGCAATGCTGGGAAAGCAAGAGTAAGCAAGTCTTGGTTGTGCTCAACACATGGTTGTCTCAACTTCACCCAAGCAAACTACACCATGTTTGAATACTGAATAATCACCACCAGAAGTGCTGTTTAATTTATTTATTAATTTATTCATGCCGAATAATCACCACCAGAAGTGATATTTGCAATTATTTCTGATGCATATTGGTTTTCACTGTGTCAGTATTCTTACTGTAAAAGTAGCACCAATAAAGCCACATTGCTAGCAGCACTCTAGGGGGAGAGCCTCTTGAAACAGTTTGTCAGTTCTCAGAAGACTGTAATTGTCCATACTGCTCATATTTTTAAAACAGGAAGTAAGGCCAAAACACAAATTACTTTCATCATGCTAATACCTTCCTCATTTTTTTTAATGAGGAAGGAGGTCAGAGATACAGATGTTCTCACCTGTAGGAGGCTCTTTTTGTAAGTGGGTCAACAAGGTCTGTAACAATTTTTCTCACACTAATTCTATCTAAATCCATGCCTCCACACCTCCCTTTTACTGAAAAAGTGCACTGAACTCAAACTTCGCTTCTTAGAAGTAAAATATGTCAATTTAGGTTTCAGCAGTATTTCTTCATTTAAGATTAAAAGTATTTGATGAAAAGTATTTGGTGAAATATAAGAAATTTGTGCATCAAAAAATGTATAATAGTTAATCTAATACTATTTCTGACAGATAATGCTGGAGTTTTCCAAATAAGTGGCGTTGTACAAAAACCACCCCAACTAATCAGTGTCAGAGAGAAGATCAGAATTTAATCCTATATTGAAATCCTTTAACCTCTTAATTAAAGCCTATTAATTAACCATTAAGAGCTCAGAGTTACTGGGTATACATGAGGGCTGTAAGAGAATGAAGTCAGGCCATCAGCTGGCCTGCTGCCCACGCTCGGCTGCCCACAACCCCACAGAGTGAAGGAAGCAGCAGCAGCAGGCCCCAGGAGCTACCAGAGGCAGAAAGGACACTGACAGCTCTGTGAATATCTGTTTTCCTACAAAGCTTGAACACTATAGTAAATATAAACAGATTTTTACTCACATTTGTCTTAGCATAATTACACTTCAACAAGAAGTCTTAGTTCTGCTCCTCTGCAAGCAATTATTCTCCTGCATCACAGCTCTTGTGTTCATGCATTTTATTTTTTTGTATTATTGATCAGGGCACATAGCTTACTATATTGTTATGCCATCATGAAAATTGCTGAGAAGCCTTTATTTTCTTTTTTTTTTTTTAAATAATACAATCTGCAGGCCTAATCTCCGAGTGGGTTCAATGCAAATCAAGCTTGGCAGATTGGCAGAAGGAAAGCCTTACTTTATAATGTGGTTTTCCCTTTGCTCTTTCTCACAGAGGTACCCTCAACTGCCATGACTTTGTAAAAAATCTACTATCCTAATTGTAGATGTTGTGGAATAAAATTCAGGGGAAAGAAAAATATTTATTATCCTCCCTACAGCAGAATGTGGTCAATTCCAGCTGTACAAAATAAATCGTGTTCAAAATCCATTGCCATTCTTATTTTGCATGTCTTTTGTATCCTGGACAGACCAGACATCACTATTCAATGATGACACAATATCAATACTGATATATTTCCAATTCTTCCTGCTATTGTAACTAAGCTTCTACAACAGGACCTTTGTAACAGTGGGTTTCCAAATTGGAAGCAAGAGCTTTTTTTAAACACGGACACCTAAAGAAGAAGCTTATTATATATACATCTCACTTTCATCTTTCCCTGGCCTCTAAAGGTAGAGTGAAAAGAGAGGCAAAGGCATGGCTGTGATACCACAGCCAATACCTGAACAAATCACCAGAAGAGACAAAGCTGTGATCCTAGGATTATCACAACTCATCAATGTTGCATATCTAAGCAAAGAAAGAATATTCATTTAGTGTACATAGGTAATTATTACTGTAACAGCTAGGAAATGTACACGATGGAGTCCCAAATCCAATAGCTAATCTTTTAAAGAATAATTTCCAACAGAACACATAGCATAATATTTTCTTAAGAAATTCAACATAGATACTGCAAAGAGAAGAATGCAACAGCATCACTAGATATGATGAAGTATGACTACACTATGCTTGCTACTTTAAATTCACATTTAATCTTGACACAGACAACACGCTACTGTTTCTGAAGTTACCTGTTAATCAGATTTTTGTCATACAAATATTAGTGGTTTTCACCCTGTTGGTGAACACTCCACTAGAAATGTTTAGCTCTTAGGCACATCACTGGGAGAAGGAGGTGTCCACCACTGCTCCAAAACTGTTTTCTGACACAGTCTGTATACATGGATAAAGTACACCTGAGTTCAGAGGCCTGACTGTGTTCCTGCTGACAGAATTAAAGTTCCCTCTGCTTAATATCCTCACACTAAAACAAGGAAATCCTTCTTCTACAATAAACCTATTCTTACTAATCAACTGTGTAAACAGAATATACAAATGGATGCAAAACTTCCTAAAGGATAATAAAAAGGTGACATGTAGAAAGCATAGCTAGAGTTCCTGACCAGCTTTCAAATTTTGGAGTAATTGAATCATGTTAGTGACAAATCCAAATTCCAAATAGGCCCCAATAAAAACTGGATTTTTGTTTCTGTGACAGTGCCTTTTTTGCTCTGTGAGAATCTCCACCGTCTGTTAATGTTATTCATAGATGAGACTTTGTACCCAGTAGTATTCCTCCTCACCCCAGGCTTCTGATCAACTCACTCTGGCACCATCTGTCTGTGTTTTTTCTGAGTCCAAGATACACCAGGAGCCACATCACTACGAATTTACTTCAACTTTCTCTCTATACAGAATATAATAAGAAAAACATCCTTTGGAAGAGATAATTTCCTACTTTTTAAAAATCAATATTACTTCTACTATCATCACAGCCACCCAAAAGAGTACAAGTAAAAGTAAATGGGAATGACAACGTTGAAAAAGTAAAAAGGTACACTCATCTGCAAAATAGAAGAGCTGATGGAGGGTTTCATGATATAACTATTTTGTGGACTGGCCTCCTTTTGGAGCATACCTGAATGTTCTGACTATCTGTTCAATTGTCCTCAAATCTCTACAACCAGAACTAGAGTGAAGACTACCACCACATAACAAAAAACCTTCTCCTGGTGATAAAAGACAATTGTCTCATCTAGTATGGCTTCCATAGGCAAGCATGGAAGAGCTCCACATCCTGTATTCAGCCTTTCTAAATCAGTCTAATCCTTTCCTGCCTTAAATAAGAGAGAATAAATAGACACTTTTTTTTTCCTCTAGCCTTGCTGCATCCCAACACCTCTTCAATTAAGGAATGAATATCTAATTATATTTTATATAATTGACAAAATACTGCAACTACTCCTTATCAAAGGAATAAAACAAGACAAAGTGATAATAACACTTTACTCATCTTCACTCTGAAAACTGTATCACAATCAACCACTGCAAATACATCAAAATAAAAGTATACAACTGAGATAATAAACCCTCCCAAAGACAAACACAGCATTAACTCATAGCTATCAATTAAACAGAAATGCTGTTGAAAGAAGTTGGGAGTTCAAAAGCATGTAACCAACATTACTGAACTGTCATCTGAAAAGCTCTGCAGCTGGGAAGCCAAATTGTATTTTCAGCAAGCCTAATTGTGTTTCCTGACTCTAGGGGACAGGAATTTCCCAGATGCTGTTGACTGACAGGTCTGGTTCTGCTTTCAACCTGCAAGTAAGAAAAATTCCCACTGCTAGGTGAAACTTATTATGAAAGCTATCACTGCTTCCACTGGTACCATCAGCAGCTGGAAGTGCCCAATACTTCATATCAGCATTCAGCACTACCCACAAGTGGGTCATCTGTAGAAGTCATTTCAGATGAACAAACTGCTCTCAGTACCTGCATTCAGTAGCAAACCTCAAGCTGTATGGGTTTAAACCACACAGGTAGCCTTTGTGAAGTGCCAAACATCTTCAGTACAAAGAAACTCAATATATTGAGTTAAAAGGTATCCACCAGCTCCATTTCTTGAGTTACTGGCATTAACTGTTTCAGAACTTGCCTCCTGGTTCTGAAATTTGGTATTGGTTTGTGAACATAACTGTTGATTTTCCAAGCATTTGATCCAACATCTTGAGGGTATTTATGCAGTTACGATATTATAATTGATTCAGCCATGATTACTGAATCTCTCCTCCTTCCTGAATGTTTATTAAACATTTGTCATTATGCTCTTATCTTGATATCTCTACCTGTGGTGCAAAATAAAAATATTTAGAATACTTCTTTATATCAAATTACTGTTCATTAAAACTACCCTTTGAAAGCCTTTTTTATTGCACCAATCACTACTGATTTAAGAAGCCTTATGTATTTGATACAAACAATTAAAAGTCATCAGTAAAGTCACTTTGATTGTTTCAAGAAATGTTATTTTTACCAATAAATAATCTTTTATACATCTCTGACTTCAAATTCTTCATCAGCTGTCTTCCCAATTCATCCAAAATTAAAAAGCGTCTAGTTATTTCCAGAAGTTTTTCAATCACTCAGTAACATGTACAGAAGAAGAAAAGAAGGTATCTTTTGTTCATGCTTTCTTTCTAATAGTTTATATGGGGAAAAAAAAGTAAACCAAAGCAAAATGGGAATTACTCTGGGATAAAGATACTGCTCTTGAAAAACGAGACACAAGTTAGGACCTTTACATGAGTCATACCTTACTTGTGTGTGATACCTCAATAATCTCAATGTGCTGGGAGGTTTTTCCTCTGGTAAAAGCCATGCTGAGCTTTTCCAGCTAAAATGTTGAGGATGAAATAGATAGAAAGAAGGTGATCAGGAGAAATATATTGAGGAGAGGTACTGAAGGACTGTTTTGATCTACAGTCTCATGCAAAAGGTCTAGAGAATCATCCCTGGAGAAAGTAGCTCCTAGGCTATAATATCAGGTGAGCCTAAATACAAGCATCGAACACACCAGAAAGATCAAGTCAGCAGTTTTCACATGAAAACAGAAGCTGTAATGCCAAAACAAGCCCAAGTCAACCAGAATTATTTTTCTCAAGTGATGAAAACAGACACTCATAACTCTGCTGCCTTGTGTGAGTGCATCCTGAACTTTCTCTTTACATTTACAGTACTATGAGGGTGGCTGCATGACTCACAGAAGCATGGCTTCAGGGAAGAGAGAGATCAGTTCCATTAAAGTCTAACTAGCTCCAACATCTTTTGATTTTATGATTCTGACTGCTAAGCTTATTATTTTCTCTTGGAAAACTCAACCAAAAAGAAGAATACTAATCTATAAGCATCTATTTTGGCATACTTTTAAACTAGATCATGCAGAAAACACTACAAGGTGTTGAGCTATTCTTCAAATCTCATAGTATTAACTTAAATGTAAAATGTTCAGAGTGGAGTAGCCCAGAGAGCCAAAATAAAATACATTGGGAACTTGCCAAAGAGCAGTAAGAAAATCTTTAAACTAGAAAAACAGAAGTCTTGAATTTGAAGACTGAAAACAATTTTTGTGTTATTAAAAGGAATTATCTCAACCAGTTGGAGCCCAGAAATCACATACACCAAGCACAGCCTGGCTGTGCATTCTGGTTTTCTCCTTTAGGTTTCAGACCAGGATTCTGTCTATGCCGGAAGGCTGTAGAATTGCTGAACTCCCAAGCTTCCCTTCAGTTTCAAGCACTCCAACTGCTCTTCTATAGCATAAATTTTTTGTGCTGGATCTGTATTCCTAATGGGAATATTAATTCAAAATGAAAACTACCAGAGGGCAAATAATGACATAAAGCGTGCCATGCAAAGTGATTCAAATAATATAAACCCCATGGAAGTTCAGACTTTGGTATTTGTTATGTTCACAATGAGAATCATGAATCTGACCACAATTCAATGAGTGTAATGTCACACATGTATTTTTATTTTCTATTCAATTATGAGAAGACAGTAATTTCCTTCTTGAAGAGACAGGCAAATGTATTAAAAAGCTGGTAACATTTTCTGCGAACCTAACAAAACATAAAAACCAGAAGATACTATCTTTTACTTCTTTTGCTTAATCTCTGCCAAGTCATTTCCATGAATGTGACTGAGAGATCATTTTATCAAAAAGAAAACTATAAGAAAGCTAGGAATATGTTGTTTATTGCAATATTTCCCTAGTTAAAAGAAAAAAAAGCTTTTAAAAAGTTACTTCCGTAAACTTGAATTTCCCTCAAATTGACATAAATAAAAAATTACGTACCACAAATGGTTGAAAATTTATAGATAATCCATGAAAAAAAACTATATACATCGTAGCAACCATGGATGCAGTGAATAGTCACTTCTAAATAAAAATTTAAAGAATGTTAAAGTTTTCTACAACGTAGATCTGTATTTTCAAGAATTAATTATTACCTGCATTTATTTCTTTTCATATTCTCACCACAGTTTAGTCAGAGTGCCTCAGCAATAAAAGCCACTCCTCTGGCAGTTTATTCCCTGACAAACTAGAAAAAAAAAGGTTCAGATTTCATTTAGCAAGTCAAAACCATCTTATGCCACTGCTTGGAATAATCTTACTTGACACTAGTAATATTGCATGTAAAACACGGTTCACATCACTTCCACTCCCAGAATATAAAATGCCCAGTCATTTTAAGGAGAATGACACTAAATTATCATGAATAATGTAGAGCCAGTAGAGTGCAGCAGCTGGGGTCTGATCTCTAGAAGTTTTGACCTTCCTAATAACAAGATTTGATAAACATCATATAAACTGAGGCATGATCTTTATCATCAGTTCTTCACAGAATGAAATGCTTCTTTGGAAAATAAAAATTAAAGCATTTATTAGAGTTAAAATAAATTCCAAAATGAGTGTATAGCCTCTATGTTTTGCAAGAACACCTTTTGCCTCTATCCTAAATGTTCCATTGGAAACTGAGGTCGCTGATTCAGCTGCAGGCTTAACGTGCTTTCCTCTTATTATAAGAGTATCCCTTCTGTCTTGTTTAAGCTAAGCTTAAGCCAGCATTTTCTAATTCTATTTGCTTATCTCATTCAGACAACCTGTCATCCCTCTGGGGGTACTGTCTATTTCTTTCTGAAAGCAGTTCAAATCAGGATGTTGTCAGCATATTAGTAATGCCACAGCCTGTGACATTCACAAACCCTGGGAAATCGCAAAAATTAGAGCAAAAATACTTCCCACAAAGCTTTTAGGAGCTGCTCTATATTAGCATACTGCAGCCTGTCGTGTCTAGTAAGCATTGCCTTACATTATATGCATATACATATGGAAACACGTATGTGTCATGTACATCAAAAATGATTGACTCTTCAATCAGATACATTTTACTTCTGTTCCATAACACAAAACATCTAGAGATTTTAGTACACAAAATAAGTCAGACATAGCTTCAATTCAGCCCTACCCTATAAATAAATGGATATTTTCACTTATTATTCTTTTATGCAATTTATTATTCAAGTAAAGTTGATAAACATTTAATTAATCATATTCTGTGGTTCTGGCGAGCTACAAATCCATGCATGTTTTAGGATTAAAATAGATCAGTTGGGTTCCAATTTAAATACAGAAATATATTTCTTGTGATCACTTAATTTACCTGTTCTAAACATTTTATTTACCTGTTTATTGTTGTCTTCTGATAAAACTGAGTTCCACTATATTCATAGAATTATTAAGGTTGGAAAAACCCTCCAATATCGAGTCCAACTTTTAACCAAACACCACCATGTCAACTAAACCACCTCACTAAGTGCTACATCCAGTCATTCCTTGAACACTTCCAGGGATGGTGAGGCCATCACTTCCTAGGCAGATTGCTCCAATACTTAACAAGCCATTTCTTCACTGAAAGGGTATCTTAACCTCATTAACATTATGAACAATCCAATCAACAGAAAAAAGTTTTTCTTGCATTAAATATTTTGAGAAAAAGGTCAAGGGCAACCATACAGTCAGGCAACTATCATGTCATGTCGCAAATGGTAAATTTAATAGTCTCAGTAAGAGATATAATAAGTCATCAGAATCAATCAACAGAAATTGTTTTGGTAGCTCATATTTGCTATATTATAGAGAGAAAAACCAGTTTCATAGACAAGAGGTATTTTCTGGATTTCTATTTTATTTTGAAATGGCTACAGTCTCCCTGTATTGGATCTTTTACATGCTGCAGATAATAATTTTATTTTTAACTCATTTATTCTCTGTTTTCTTTCTATCTTACTGTCCAATTAAACAAACACAGTAGAGTGTTAGACTTCTCATGACTCCAATGTCACAAGTGTATTGGTTGCAGAGACCCATTTTTCTCTTTCTGGCTTTCAAGTGGAGTGTGTTATTTTCAACAGGTTCTATTAAAAACCATTCTGAACAGGAACTGCACTGAGTATACATATATGTATATAGTGTAAATTGTAATTAAATAATTGTTGGTGTGGGCTTGCTATCACATGTGGATTAGATAATTTGAAGACATTCAAAACTACTTAGTGGTTGGCACACATATTCCTTATACACTAAATTTAGAATACAAAAGGAATGATCCATTGATTTATGTCAAGTATTTGAGAAATGTCAATCTATTTTAACCAGAATTCATTAGAAATTCTTATAAACAGAAAATTTTACTGTTTTGCGGGTGTGGTTTACCACAATAGAAAAATTAATTTAATTTACAGGAAAATACACAAGAAAAGGTTTTACTGGGTATCATCTTACAGTAATTTTCAGTCTTCAGTTCCTTATAGCAACAACATGACTTCCAGAAAATATATAAATATCTATCTATTGACAAGCCATTTTTAGCAGAAAAAAAATACCCACATTGTCTAAGCAATGTACATTTTACAGCCTCTCCTAGAATTAGTCTAATGAAAGTACAAAAAGGCAATGAAATAATTTATTTATTTTGAAATTATTTAGCTACAAAACAAATATGTTTAATGACTTTTGATGCTGACTGTATTTTGTCTACTGTTCATTAATAATGTGCTCAAAACTATCAAAGAAAGAAGACAGGCTCAATTTCTGCTGTCAAATTCAATAATCAACCTCTTACAGTTCTTAGCAAGCAACCAAACTTCCAGTCTGAAATAAACAAAAATGTTTATGGGAAAAGGGAAAAAAACCCTCTTTTCAATATTTGGATGTCTTCAGGCAGCAAACATTAGAAACTTTACTAAATCACTGCTTAAAAACTCAGAGCTCTCATATCTTGAACACTGTACTGCTGATCACTATTAATTAATAGGGTTTTTTAAAGAAAAGAAGACAACGATGACCAGAAGCAGTTCCTATCACAGAAGGAAAAACTCTGACTCTGCAGCTTAAAGAGATAACTGTATGAAATATAATAGACTGCACAGAACATAACAGAAACGTTTAAAGGTTGTACTATTAGACAAATTATGTACTACAAGACTAGCACTTCCCATTGAAAATATCAGGAAGTAGTTTTAAAGCAAACAAAGGGCAACAACTTCTCTATACAGATAACTAAACTGTAGAATTTATTTTCACCAAGTTCTGAAACCAAGAATATAAGTAGGTTTATAACAGGACAGCAAATAACTATAGCAAACAGATTCCTTACGGCCAGGGAATAAATCCAGCAGTATGCATACAGCCACTGCCTCAGGAAGTCACTAAAATACCTGTCTCAGGACCAGTCTATGCCTACCCTTCTCCTTACTTGTGTTCTTGGGTATTCATTGCTGGATGCTGCCAACATACAACAGTACAATAGTGGAATCTTCAGTGCCTTCTAGCATGGGAATTCCTTTATTGTTATTGGAGCTTAACATTATTCATGCAAAAGAAAGATGTACACCCCAAGTCAAACCCTTAGGAACAAGACCACCACATCCTAATGAAGAACAACTCAAATGCTCCTTTTACGAAATATATACCTTGTAAATCTGAAGAAATAAAAATTGGTAGGCTGATTGTTAAGCAATAAAAGCAGTTGCTTCAGAGGGCAGCAGAGAATTTCTACTCTGTAAGGATTAAAATATGGAAATATCTCAAACATCGCTGATAAAACTCATGATGAAGTACACATGTGCTGAAGATAAAAGTATTCTTCATCAATACAAGATATGCAAGACCACTCTCAATACCAGAATGATCACAGAAATTGGCAGAGGTGCTTAACATCTGCAGGAAAGAAAATGTCACTTCTACCTTGAAGAAGCATAAGGATCTACTGGTCAGACTCACCTCGATTCCTGGGAAAGTGAAGGTACAACTAATCCTGGGAAATACTTTTAAGAACATGAAATACAAAAATGTGATCAGGAGTCAGCAGGCATTTACCAAGGGGAAGTCATACTCAACCAGTGTAATGACCTTCTACAATGAAATGACTGCACGAGGGTAGAGCAGTGAATATTGTCTATCTTGTCTCCAGTAAGGCTTTTCCCATTGTCTCCCATAACATCCTCATAGAGAAGCTGATGAAGTACAGACTGGATGAGCAGACTTTGAAGTAGACTGAGAACAGGCTGAATGACTGGGCCCAGAGCAGGGAGATCAGTGGCACAAAGTCTGGTTGGAGGCCAGTTCCTAGAGCTTTATCCCAGGGGTCAGTACTGAGTCCAGTCCCATTCAATACCTCACTGATGTAGATGCTGGGGCAGTGGGTACCTTCAGCAAGTTTCTGGATTACACCAAAGTGGGAGAAGTGGCTGATATGCCAGAAGGTCATGTTGCCATCCAGAGGGACCTTAACAGGCTGGAGAAACAGGCAGACCAGAATCTCACAATGTCCAACAAGGTCCTGCACCTGGGGAGGAACCACACACACCAGTACAGACTGGGAACTGCCCAGCTGGAGAGCAGCTCTGCAGAAAAGGACCTGGAAGTCTTGGTGCACACCAGACTGAACACGGGCCAGCATGCCTTGAGGAAAGGGAAGTAAATGGCATTCTGGGCTGTATTAGGCAAAAGCATTACCATGAGGCAGAAGGAGGTCATCCTGCCCTTAATTCAGCACTGGTGAAGCCACACCTGGAGTTCCGTGTCCACTTCTGGCCTCCCCAGTTAGAGAAACATGGACACACTGGAGACAGTCCAGCAAAAGGTCAAAAAGATAGGGACTGAAGCATCTCTCACATGAGGACAGACAAAGAGTTTGAACTTTTTAGCCTGGAGAAGAAAAACTTCAGGGAGGCAATCTTATCAATAAATACAAATACCTGAAGGAGGGGTGCAAAGAGAATGGATCCAGGCTCTTTTCAGCAGTGTCCAGTGACAGGATCAGAGGCACTAGGCACAAACTGAAGCACAGGAAGTTCCCTCTGAGCAGAAGGAAACACTTTTCATTCTACAGGTGACCAAGCATTAACATATGTATCCCTTGCCCAGAGATTTTCTAGAGTCTCCACCCCTGGATATATTAACATCCAGCTAGATGTAGTTGTAAACAGCCCTAGATGACCCAGCATGAGAAAGAGGGTTGGGCAAGATGACCTGCAGAAGTTTCTTCCAACCTCAGTTCTGTGATTTTGCAGTACAGAATTCATGTCCAAGACCATCAGACTAATCCTACCTCTAC
>VZTR01002834.1:0-66160 GCA_013400775.1 Chaetops frenatus
GTATCATTGTCAGTTCAATTCAGTTATTAATTGCTAGAAGGAATTGGAAAGGCAAATCAGTTTCTGTACTAGAAGTGTATTAAGAATATAATTAATTTTAAAAAGTAATAAAGAATCTGACATCCCTGCAATAGGCAGATAAAGCCTGAATAAGAGGCTATTTTTCAACTTGACATGCTACAAATGAAAAAGAATAAAAGCAGGGTCCCTCAGCCCAGCAGTGTATCTTTGAAGCGAATTTTTACTTTTTACTTCTACAAACACTGTGGGCAAACCTGTGAATTTGTGTTTCATGACTAATAACTTGGTAGCCTGAGGAATGGGAAGCTCTGAGTAAAGTCTGTCCAGTGGCTGGATATTAATGAAGTTTGTCTTGCATGGGGACAGGAGTGCATACTGTTTTTCTCCCTTCCCAGGAGCATCTCCTCTTTGAGATGACTTGGTCTTGGTACTTGCTCATTCCCTTTCTCCATGCTGTCACCTCTTAGCCTGCTTTGGTTTATGGCAAATGACCCATGTCAGAGAGGAAAGCAATAATAACTTTCGGCACTTCAGTTAAAAAAAAGAGATGATCTAAGCTTCTTTTTTTGTGTGTGTATTCATGTAACACAAAATGATGTTTCAAAGAACTTTGTGATAGTGGAGAGAGGGCATCCATGATAGAGAAGATGTCTTGAAATAATTGTGTTGGAGAACTTAAATATTTAGAGAATGTGATACACAGTTTTTTACCCTGCTGAGGAGAGACTTTGGGTTTATTTTTTACTGGTACTCCTCTTTTTCTGCCTTCTTTTTCTGATTGTCATGCATATTTGTATTTTGTCTTGTAACTTGAAGTATAAGCTGTTCTAAGATGTTTTAGATAAAGACTGGTTCCTGACTGCACAACTAAATGTTATGCATCCAAAATTCTGCTTCAGATTATGAAAACCCAAAGGTGTTGCCTGATGAGTAACCAAGAGTGTGAACTCAGTACCTGTTCCTGGTCCATGTTTCATACCCTTCAGCAAAGCCAGCCAGACTATTCCTGTTTCACTGAAGGATCAACTAGCTCAAGTTCCTTTGAGTTTATAGCATGGTGTGTATCTAGGCAGTAAGTGCTAGATGTCAGTAACTGATGTCTGATGTGGCACATCCTATGATAATTTCTCTATATTAGTTTCATTTAGTTTTTGTTGCACAGAGAGATCAATGTTCTATCAAGCAGTAAGTGCAGTTCTTACACAAGCATTATAACCCTGAAAAGATTGGTGAAAAACAAGATTTTTGCCCCTAAATTACTGGTTTGTTGGGGTTCAGAATATATTCAGAAACAGAAGCCCTAACAGAAGTCCAGCAGGGTTTTGTGAAATGAAGGATTTCTGCCTGTCATTTTATAGGATCCAATGACAGCATTTCCCTGAGGCAACAGGATTTTCTGGCATTTAGCTCAGCCTTTTGGGCTTGAAGTTTTTTTCAGCTGGGCCATAAAATGGTTCCATGATATATCCTCACTTTTGGTCACCAGGCAGTAAAAGCAACTCTTGGATAAACAGGCAGATTTAAACCTAAGACTCAGAAAAGTCTTTGGCTGACTAAGTCATATTTAATAAGATCTCACAAAGTTACTTTGAAAGAGGATGAGTGGCCCTGAAGCCTGGGCAGAGCATACAGTTAATTTTAAAGCTTAGGTAGTTGATGTGACTTGAGCTGTTTGGGTCAAAAACTGTAGATCAATAAATGTTCTTGATCTCTTAGTCATTCTGCCAGTAAAATACTTTATTCAACATACTTGTTTCATCTAATTGCTTTATTGGAAGCAAGTCAAATGAATATTTCCTCTTATTTTATTTTTGACGGACACTGGGTTCAGTGAGTACAAAGCTTTTAATAATTGTCTATGTTTTTCAGCTTCTTGAGAGGGAGGAAGAGGGGATGAGATCTTAACTTACTGTTAAGATGTTGTGAATACTTTTGTGGAGGTTGTGTTTTCCAAACTGTTCAGATCATTAAGGTTAATGAGGGATATCACCAGCAGATAGTTCACAAATGCACAAACACAGCCCTTTGGATGCTCTCCAGTAGCTCTGTGTCTCTTTTGTACTGGGAAAGTACAAGGGATATATTAAGCAAAAATGTCGTGCACCTGGAAGATGGAGCTATGGCTGTACACTGGGATGCCTGCTCTAACTGATATAATTTTAAAATGCCACTGAGCTGAAAGCTGAGTTCCTGATGTCCTTTGAAGTCCTTGTTTTTGTGGGTTTCCATGATTTTGACATGCCTCCTGGCCCTCGTACTCTCTTTCCAAGTAAACTACATTTGTCTCTTTATTAAAAGAAATAATGAGAGACATCATGTGCAGGAGTCTGAATTTTTTACTTCTTACTGTGGGAAACAGACTAGGAGCTGTAGATATGTTAAATTACAGTTAGTTTCAAAGTGTTGCAAATGGAAAGCAAATACTCATTTTGAAAGAGCATATAAATAGCAATCTGATGGGTAGATGGATACAGGACCATAAATATATCCAGCAGTTACTGACCTTAATGCAGATTTAAGTTACTTACAGTTCTATTTTGGGATCTGCTCTCCATGGGCAAGTCTAATTTAAAGGTATTCCATGAGTTGTGTCAAGACGAGGTGGCTCTATGTGGTTGGGCATCTCCACTGTGTGCCAGGAGTTTACATAAAATGGTGATTTGCAGTTTTGCTGTGCTTGGCAGAATTACTGTGCAGTCCTAGAACCAAAATAAACTTTCATCTCGGGGAGAGTGGAAGTCACCTGTCTGCTGGTGCAAACGTTACCTGTTTGCAAAATCAGGTGGACTCTATAAGCTTTATTTAGGTACTGTTCACCATCCATAGTTTACAGAAATTGCAGCTTTTAGCAGTGGACTTGTTTAATTCTTCTTCAGTATCCTGGCATGCTGGCAAGTTGCCTCTCCAGGTTTTCAGGCCCTGCACTTTTGGACTTGCGTTGTTTTTTTTTTTTGAGTATTTGTTTTGTTTTGGGTTGTTTGTGTGTTGTTTTTTGTTTTGGTTTGGTTTTTAGTGGTGTAAGAATGTCTTTGTTCTAGTGTAGAACAAGGGCAAAACGTGTTGAAAATATGTTTACCTTCATTTCACTGAGATGCTCTCAAATTTCCAGGCTTCAACCTGAGAAATTTCAGTTTGAAAACAGATGTTGCTATGATATCAAGGAGGTACTTTCTACTATTCCTGTGAACATACACAGGCTTATGGTTGAATTATACACCTCTGAAGAATCAAATTTGCACTTGCTTCTGAGAGTCTGACAGATTTATTCTTCAAAGATTCTTTTTGTATCAAAGCTGAAAAAAGGTGCCTTGCCTGTGATTTCAGCGCTTTTCTTGCAGGTTTATCAAGAACTGTTTAAGCACAAAGGAGAAGGAACAATGCTGAGGAGAGGGAAAGAGCTTGAGCAGTGAGAAGTTAAGAACCAAGAGAGGCAAAGGGGCAGGGAGTAAAAAGAATCCCTTGTACACAACAGCAGCCTGGCCAGCATTTTTTCAAGCTTCTGCCATCAATAAAGCAGCAGTTGGGTCACCTGTTTTGCTGTCCTTGGCCATCTGTTGCTTTTTCTGGCTCCTTTATTGCCTGGTGCCAGCCCTGCCTGTCCCTGCCGGGCTGCAATTCCAAAGGCATGCTGTGACCCTGACATGCTGATGACTGTCTGGGACCAGCATGGTTCAATAATGCCACTCCTGGGGCTTCACAGTTTTTTAGTAAAGTTACAAGGTCATGCTGTGATTGTAATCCCTGAATGTAAAATGGGGGTCATTAATACCCTTCTTTTTTCCAAGAGTCCCATAAATTTGACTTGTGGTGACATTCTGAGGGTGCAGTGATGGCTGTCCCAGAAAATGATGAGAAAAATAACTCTGTATTCAGCATTTTTGGCTGGGTTCTGATTTTTTGATTGTTTATTTGCTTGTTTTTCTTAATAAGAAACCCTATAGATGATGTGAGAAACTGATCGAAGAGAAAGGAAAGAGGCTCTTTATCTGAGCATCATCTATTGTGGACAGTGAATAAGGCAAGATTTGGTGAATGAAATAGCATGAATCATGTATTAAGGAGTATGTCATGAATCTGTGTGTGTGAAATTAAGCTTGAAGAGGTAGTCCAGCCCTAGAGAACCGGTGGTGGAGATGAGCTTTTGCTCATTTCCCAAGCTTAGCAGTTTTTCTGTAGCTTCTTAGCAGTTATACACATATGCATCGTGACAGCTGTTACACATGTGTGTACCGATGAATTGAAGACATTCATGGGAAGACCTGTGGGAATCTGCTGGTTTCCTTGTCGGCTCTAAAGGGGCACTGACAGCAATGTGTTGATCAAAGGCTGCCTGGAGTTTCCAGGGCTTTGAACTTCCTTCTTTGGCACGTGCTGGGTTTTTTGGATTGCATCCCAGGGCAGGAGTGTCACTGGAGTGTTGTTCTGGTGCCCAGCCTCTTTAACTGGTGGGCCAAGCACAGTGATTTCAAGATGATCATGGGTAGGGGGGAATGCAAGCTGTAGTCTCGAGTATGGTCTTTAATTTGTCTCCCTTTTTGACACTGAACTGCAGTACAGAAGAAAAAGAAGAGGCCATTCACAAACTGCTGGTTTCCTCTGGTGTGAGGGAATTGGCAGCTTTTTCCAGTCCATTCTTTTTCCGGTAGGTCCACTGAGAGCCATATACAACTCTGGCTGTCCTGGATGGTGAATGGCTTTAGTGGGATGCATCACATAGAGCAAATCCTTGGTGTTCCAAAACCACACTGCTGGCATGGAGGCACCAGATGAAAGATCTGGCTGCTTAACGTCAGCTCTTCTTGAGTTTGGGGTTGTTTTTTTTTTCCTTTTCTGTCTAAGTGTTCTGCCTGGATAACACTGAAGAAGAGAGATTATCCTTACAAGCTGAGCTGCCCTAAGAACTACTGGAGCCAGCTGAGCTCCCGCTTGCTTCTTGTGCCCTGAACAGCCTCTCACACTGACAAGTAGCAGAGCTGGCCTGATCACAGGCAGCTGGCAAAATTTTTATAAGGAAAAGAAGATCAGCAGTTTGCTGGCTCACAATAAAGCCACTCTTGTGGCTGCAGGTGAGGAATAATCGTACGTCTGTTTTGCATGAGTTTTGCTTTTAAAACCCAATATTGACAGCTTGACAATAAGAACATATTTTTAATTCATAAATATAAACTCTTCCGTAATTTGCAGCAGGCTCAAAATATTATGGTCAGATCTTAGAGAAAAGTAACATGAAATTATCCTGCACAACAGAGGCAGGATGTGGCAAGGTGGTAGTGAACAAAGCAGAAAAGAGATGAAGTATCTGAAAGGGCAGGTTCCTGAAATAATGTAGCATCAAGTCATTCCAGTTCAAGCACAGCAGAACAGTAGCAATGTTCACATCACAGGTGGTGGATTGCAAAGCTGGCTGCCTGGATTGGAACTGTTGTTTTAAAGAGAAAAAAAGAATCTCAAAACTGAATAGCCTGAAGTGCCCATGAAAGTCTGTAGGCTCATCTCCACTGCCTTTCTTTAAGAGATTTCGTCCTCTCCTGGGCATCAGTTTTGTGCCAGAGCAATGCCATGGGTTGGACAATGTCATTCACAGCCCTACTCTATTTATAGGGTATTTCAGCAGCCCCTCCTGTAACTCCTGTTCCCTGATTTAAAAGAGCTTTCATGCTATGTTGTCTCTCATTTTCTGCTGGCAGAAAAAGGGAAGAGTTGCCTTTTGCCTTGAAATGCAACAGAGCACTTCTGCTTTTCTTTTGAGACCGTGGCTCCCATCCCTGAGATTTGGAGACAAGTCAGGCAAGGGCAGGGCTGTGGGTGAGGCACCTGCAGCTTGCAGTCACTTCTGCTTAGATGGTCTTGCCCTGACTTCCAAGACAATGGGAGGTGGCTGCTGAAGACCAGTAGCAAATGAGGAACAAGTGTGTCTAAAGGCACAACCACCCAATGGAAAATGGAGTTAGAGGAGGGGATTAGGGTGGAAATGTAATGTGCAGGTGCAGCACCTTGCCTTTGTTGAGCCCTGACAGCAAGTCCCTGTCACCTGCAGAGGTGGCCTGATCCAGCTCCAGGTCAAGGCTTATAATTTGGGAAATGAAAAGGTTTTTGATATAGGCCAGATGTAACTTGAAGCTACTGCAGCATAGAGGTGCCTGGAATGACAAATGTTGCATTAGAGTAACACTCTGCATCTTAATTTTAAATTACTGTCATTTGCTGGTCCTCTCTGTTTCTCCTGCTTTGCTTTTGCCTTTCACTTTCTCCTTCCCAATAACCCAGACAGTCCTTTTGATGTTATCTTTTTCTGTCATGTTGTTTGTGCAGTACAGTGTTTATTTTTCAAAGCCAGAGGAGGACTTAATAACATTCATGATCACAGAACAGCTTTGCTTTAAAAGCTCATTAGTTAGAGCTTGTCTCCTCGTTGTTGCTTTCAGTGACAGAAAAACATATATATCTCTGTGTGTTTATTGTGTCTCACTGACTTTCCTGGTGGGAGGAAATGCTGATAAAGGGCTTGAAGTGAAGTGTTGACTGCACTAGTGAATGCTCATTTTCTAGGTTTTTTTAATAGATGGAAAAAGTGATCCTCCACTGAGCAGGCTGGCAGTGCCTGGACCTTGGACAGCAAAAGTTTGACATAATCGTTAGTATTGGCCAAACCCAGCTGGAGAGCGCAGGTTTCAGACACACCATAAGCTCCAATTAGCTTTGTGCAAACTGGTACCTGGAAAGAGGCTGGAGTGCCCCTGTGGGGGGAGAAGTTATTTATCTTACAAGATGCTACCAGAGGACATGGCAGATGAGCTTTTGCTTGGCTCTGGATCACTGCCTTGTGTCTGCTGAAGGTCTCTGTGGGCAAGCTGGGGGTGATGCAAGGGGCTGAGGCTCTATGGGGCAGAGACACACCTACTGCAGCTCCAGTGGATGTGGTAGTAAAGACATTTTCTGTGGCGTGTTTTGCTGCTCACAAAATGTATTTTCTTTGTAAAAATTATATAAGTTTTGTTTGTATTGCTTGGTGTTGTTTGCTCAGATATTCAGAAAATACATCCAGGCCTTCTTCAGAATGATGAGATTAGACTGCAATTTGTGGAGTAAAACCAGTAGAAATTGGGTTCTTTCAAGTTGCTCTTATTTTCAAATTCCCCTTTTTTTTAGATGCTGCAAGTTGCTACCCTGCAAGCACAAAGCATAGACACTCACTGAAAAAATCTGATCTAATTAGGCATCTTTGGGAGCTGCAGTTTCAAGCAGAACACTAAAGATAAAAAAACTTGTGATAAAACCACAGGAGAGCTGGCAATGTTTGGCACTCCCTACTGTACACGGTGGCAGAGAGCTGCTGTCTCCACAGGGATGGGACTTCTCCAGCTTTGTCTTCCCCACTTTGGTACAGCAAAGTCATCCTTAAAGTTGCCCAGGTTACCTTAGGGTACCTAGCGAACCCAAGCCACAGGTCCTACTAACCTTATTAAAGCAAAAATATGTTCTAATATACAGCCTGCATCTGAAGTTCAGAGTGTTGGAAGGAGTATCAAATTGTAATGAGTGATACTCTAGAATTAAAAAAAAAAAGGGAAAAAAAAAATAGAAAAGAAGCCCAGTTAATAGGCTTCAGGTAACAGTATATAGATTGTACAGTCTGTCCTGATAAAACTTCCACATGTTTCTAATAACACTCTGTCTCTGTAGCTGTCACTTCTGCAGCAGCATCCTTCCCTCATTTGTCTTACAGCATCACAAAATAGATTAGGTTGAGCTTGGAAAAAGGCATATCTATTCCAAACCAGAGCAGAAATGCTCACACATGGTGTTTTTTAGCACTAGCTGCTAAAATATAAATAACAGGCCACACACTAATCCAAACTGATACTCAAAGGTGGACAGGTTCTCAGTCTATTTAACTGTTGGGTTTTTTGTTGTCTTTTCTAAGTGTACGTACCCCCAGCATATTAATTCTTAAAAATTTAAATATTTTAGTAGCATTATAAATTATTGTTTTCACTTTTCTTTCCTGAAGTAAAATTTCTTGCTCTATTTATATGTAAATGTGATTTAGACCTGCACAATGTGTTGTACACAAAATAAAACTCAGCTTGCTACAGAAATTCGGACCTTACAGCCTTAATTTTTGCAAGGCTCTGAGTATCCTGATCTGTGTTATGTAATAAAAAAGCAGAGCTTAGGTCCTTGTGAGGAACAGCTTCAGTTCAATGGAAAAGTCTGCTACTGGTCTGAATTTCTTTACTGTCATTCTTAATTATGTCCTTTTATAATGTTCAGTAGAGTAATGGGTTTAAGAATGTGACCTTTTCGGAGTCAGCGATATGTTACTTTTACCTGCATGCCCTGGGTCCTGTGGGAGTCAAGTCAGCACTTTTATAATGGCTTTTAAAAACTGGGTATTTTTCTTCCTTTAGGCACACAGCTGGCAGCCTGGAATCAAGAACCCATACCGTGGGGTGGTGGTGTGGCCTGTACCTGAAAATGTTGAAATTACTGTGACTCTCTTCAAGGTATGTTTTTTTTAAAGCATAATCTTTACTATTTCCTGAACAACAGATGAAAAATTCTGTCTGGAAATGCCAGATTATAGTCACAAGGTCTAATCTTGCTGGTTTCAAGCCATTAACTGCACAAACCTTATGTCCTCAGTTCAAATCTGGGAGAAAGGGATGGTCTGTTCCCTGCCAAAGCTGACTTCTGTAGTTTAGTTAACACACTGAAATACCCACTTAGCTGATTATGGTGAGGCATTGGCACAGAGTCCAGCACATGTGTAACTGTGCACGTAGTACATGTGTAAGGACTTGGCATGGGTTACAGCCTGGTAGATTTTCTTTAAATACTGGAAGGCAGAAGTTGTCATAACACAGTCATTTCTAGACTTCCTTGTTCAGTTTCAGTGCACGCTCCTGGCTGCAGCAGAATCCAGCTCTCATTTCCCATTATTTAGAATGCTACACAAACATCACAGCACTGATGTGATTGCAGCTGTAAGAGTGGATGGTGGAGTATTTGAGTAGTACAGAGAATTAGAAGATTTTGCCGGGATTTTTTTTTTAAACTGCGTTTGTTCTGCTTAAAAATAAAAGCTTATTTGTGTGCCTGTGAAGCAAGAGGAGGAAGTGATAGTTATGCTAGAACTTATTTCCCAGATATCATTGGGCAAGGCCCTTTCTGCATAAAGATAAACAATGCAGCTTTGCATGTGTGGCAGTGTAGGATTAGAAGATTTCTGGGATTTTCATTCTGCAGTTCTTCCTTGTTCTTTACTCTGTTGCCTTCATCTTCATTCTGGCTGTTCTTATTTCTAACTGTTCCCTTTGCAGCTCAGGGCAACAGTAACATGCTTCTTTCAAATTAGTAATATTGGTATTTCTTTGTCTTGGGGACTTTCCTGAGTAAGTGCTTGGATGTGGCTTCTGATTTAGCCTTAGAATGGGAATTTATTACTTGATTCATTAAACCTAAAAAAAGGGGGTTGTCTTTTTTTTTTTCCCTTTTTTTTTTCCTTCCTGCCTTTGGGATTACCAATAAACACAAACTTCTCAGGTTGGCAGTGATGCTAACTGTCATAAACTTGTCTCTGTTCTTAGCAAATACAGTCTTCACCTGAGCTTCAAAAGTTCACTACCAAAAATTGTTTGCTTCGAGGACCTCTGCTTGAACTGCGAAACTTGTCAGCATTATGTGGCAATGCTACATGTCTGTACAATCTGAACATGGTTATGCAACACTATATGCTTGATATTTTCAACATTTAAAGTGAAGCAGAAACCTACAGAAATCTTGATTGTGATTACTATGTTACTTGAAGAATGAGAAATCGAGTTTCTTTTGGGCTGCAGCTCTGTGCTGCTGTAGCTTTGGCGTGAAGGTGTTTTTCAGCCTTCTCTTGCCATCCCATCTGTTTATTTACACTTGCACTGCTTCAAGGTTCTGTTATATAGAACAGCACAGCAGCCTTGATAGTTGTGTAACTGAGAATGAGGGTAGGACCATTAAGTGAGGGATAGAAGGGCCTCTGGAGCCAGTGTCAGGTATTACAAAAGCTTAATTTTACCCAGCACGAATTCTGGAGGCAGATCTATTCACTGGACTTCCTCTTCCCCAGAAATGAGCCTGCCTGTCACAAGAAATGATCTGGGAGGAGAGGTAGGAGTGTGAATGACCCCAGCAGCTGTGCCTTCTGTAAATGGTACCCACTGGTCACTGGGGGAATGAGCACTTACAGTCAAGATATTGAGAACCATCACACTGTCAGGCAGCTCTTACTGTAAAATCTGCTCTAACTGATCCTCTGGCTCTTCTAACCAGAGTGCCTTCAAGTGGCCAAATGCCCTTTGTTCTCTGCAAGGGAATGCACATGTGGCCCAGAGCAGCTTGCTGAGCATGCTGTGCCTGTGTGAGACCAGCAGCCTGCCTGAGTGAGCCATGAGGGGCAGGGGATCGCAGGCAAAAGATGGTGTTAGCCCAGTTCAGGCTGTGCCCGGTCCCCTGATGGCTTTGTTGGCTCTGTGGTGCTTCAGCTGCAGCACAGGACATGTCCCAACACCCACAGAGCTGGCATTTCTGTAGCTGGTAGGTTCTGGGCAAAGGCAGTCAGAAAGAACTGGCTGTTTCTCACACAGCTGATGCATTGTCTGGGCAGCACTGGAGCAGTGGGAAGGGAAGTGTGTGATGGCACTCTGCAGCCGCCTTTCTGCGAGCTGACTTGGAAGTCGGATATTGTTCCTTCCTCTAGAAGAAAGGGGACAAAAAGATTGAGAACAGTAAAGCTCAGAAAAGGAGGCTGCTCATCTTGCAGTTCTGTAAAAACCCTTTTTGGAGCCAATCCCCTGTGAGAGAGGCTGATTACTGAAGGTTTGGCACTTTGCAGTGCATGCACTCAGCCTGGCCTCGTTTAACAAACAGGAGCTGTTCGCTTTCACCACCACCTGAGAAGCTCGGGGAGCTGCTGCCTCTGTGTCCACCCTGGCAGAGCCCACAGCTGGGAGCTGGCTGCTCCCACAGAGCTGTGTAGCAATCACAGATAACAAATGAGTGCAGTGGCGCTGTTGGGAATGGCAGGAGTGGGCTCCAGACAGACAGCTATGTGTTGTGGGAAATGATTCACACGGTAGTGGCAGTGCGTTCGTAAGTGGCTGTTGAAATGTGTTGCTGGTGGGATTAGGAGATAAGTCAAGGTTTCAAGTGTTGATGAGAATGTTAAGAGTCTCCTCTCCAGTAGTCAGCAGTGGACACTTGAGAGCTGGCTAAGCAAAGTGTCTGTGATCAGTCAACAGATGAGATATTCTGCATTATCTGCACAGCCCTACTTTGGGTGTTACCTTGATTACAACAGCATATTTGTAATTTTTACACAAGCAAAGTACTGAAGAGATTACAACCTTCATTTAGAAAACTTCAATTTCAAGTAAATACAAGCTTTTTTATTTGTTTGTTTCAATTCTGGGCTGCTGGTAAAATTTCATAATGCCCTGGAGTCACGTGGGGAAAAGCATCATATGGATATATTGATTCAGCTTCCCTTGACTAGCTGTAGCTCCTGCCCATGCAGCCACTGAAGTGCTAATTACATAAAAAGTTCCATCTGTTCTGAAAGTTTAAGTTCTTCCTTTGCTGAGCTCCACACTGACATTTAGTTACGCCTTGGTTTTTCAACCAAACTGGGGAGAAGGAAACATCCTGAAACAATAAGCCTATTGTGTATTTAAAATCCATAATTTGTTGTGCTTTCATGGAAAGGTTCATAAATGCCAGAAAAGTCAGAGCTGAATTCCCACTTTTTTTTTGTTACCATGGTTGTGCTCCAGAAGTTAATTTTTTAGAGTTCCTGCATTAGCAAAGTTTAACTACCACATATGAAAACTTGTATACTTTTCTGTGGGTTTATATACAAACACAGATCTTTATTAGCTGAGAGAGATTTTAAGCCAGAAATTTTCACTGCCAAGCAAGCCCAATGCTTTTAGTAAAGCCAAATGAACATCAATTGTACTATGAGGATTTAAATTGCAACATCATTATTTTCTAGCTTAAAAGCAAAGTGACTTCCTAAGCAAAAATGTTTGTTCTTCTAGAGCAAGCATGGACTTTGCTTCATTGGATTACACAAAACACTTGTTTTGTCAGTAATGTACACGGTTTATCACACCAATGTACCATTGCAATAACAGGGACCGTTATCAACTCTTAATTCCAAGGTTTGAAAAAGACATTTTTAAAGGCTTAGCTTTCTAAGCACATACACAAAAAAATTATGAGTAAAATAAGAATGAAATAGATGATCAAGGATACTTGTATAGTTGAAAGTATTCCTGTCCCCACATGTGACTCAGAAAAAATCCCCATCATTCTTCTTGAAAGCCCAAGTCAATTGTGCTTTGATTCTGTAGAGTAACAACTGGCCATGCTGTAGCAGGAACACTGCTGCAAAGCCAGTGCATTGTCTCAGGGGAGGAAAAAAAGAACCCAAATCAGCCCCAAACCTCTTCATAAAGCCATTTCTCATAAGTAAAGACCAAGTTCAGGTTCAGAACATACTTGTTTCAGTTTAGGAGGGACCAGGGGCTTGACCAGATACTATGGTGAATACTCCATAGGAGGGAAAACCAGTTCCCTTAGGCAAGGTGTTATGTGTCAGATATAAAAATCATAAGCTTGAGGAAGTGAGCACATTTGCACAACAAAAAATTAAATGGTTAAAAACTTAAAGGATTAATGGGGGACTAATTGTAAAAAAATATTTTCTTAAAAAAAGGACATTCAATGCTTGTTGACTTTCTAGCCCAGAGGCTTTACAGGAAAGCGTGAGCTTGGTGTGCTGATGCACAGGGATGTTTCTGCCGGTCTGCTCAGAGCTCCCTGCTTTCTGGCAGCTCCAATTAAAACTGATCACAGTTGTATGTGATTTTCTAGACTAATCAGACCTCTGTAATCGGCATTGAAAGCAACAAGAATTGGGTCAAATTTTGAGTCTTGTGCAGTTTCAAGCAGGCAAGTACAAATGCTGAGGACAGATGCTGGAGTACCCGGAGCATCTGCTGCAGGTCACTGGTAAAGGGAGATCACACACCCTGTCAGCGTTTGATGTGATTCGCTATGACAGTCCTTAAGTAGTTATTCCCCAAGAAGAAAGACTGAAGATTAAGGCTGGTATGAAGTGATCTAATTGAAAGACAAGCTTCAAAAACCAGGAGCACTTAGGGAGGAGGCACAGGGAAGGAGGGGAGGAAGGGACTAACAGTCTGAAGATCTTCCCTACCCACTCTGGCTGCTGATTAGGAAATGCAGCAGTCCCTTGAGACATCCTTTGTTCCTAGTACAAGTGATACAAAAATAAATATAAATATAACCGAAATTATTGGGGGAGGTTTACCTTTCTTCAGTCTTCTGAAACCACCTTGGGCTCTGCAGAAAGGATCTAGTCCTTGACAAGAGTAGGTTCATGATAGAGTGATCAACAGAGAACAGAAAAATGTGACTCACGTGTCCTTTGCTCTTCCCAAGCCCAGAAAAGTTGACTTTTTGGGTAGTTGGCATGTGGATGGACAGAGTGGTGTCACAGAAAGAAGCTAAGGGGTGGGATTGCAGAGAAAAGCTGACCTCCTGTCTCTTGCACAGTTCCCTACTATTAGCTTCTTACCTGAGTGTTACTCTTGGCACACTGAGGTCATCTTACCAGATCAGAAAGTGAGAGGAAGAAAGGGTAGAGAAGAAAGGCTCTAAAACTTAGATGAAGACATGGAAAAGAAACAGCAAACTGAGACAGGAAAATGGGACCCATGTCTTGGTATTAAAGACGATGTTTCTTTTTTTACATAATAAAATGAGGAGGAGCAACAAGCTGTGCAGTCCATTTGCCCTAATGCTTACAGTTCTCAATTCATGGTGAAACCATAATGAATGTTGGATAGACTGTAGTTCTATATCTGTGGTGTATTGGTGAAGCAAATAAGCATTATCAAAAAAATATCTCTTGCCAACTCCCTTCACGTTACAGAGAGATGTGAGGCAATTTGTTCCTTGATCTTTTTAGGTAATTTTCATTATAATTTGCTTTTAGGAAATGGTAATGAGGTCTCTCTATAACTCTTGACTTTGGGTGTTCCCAGCTGGTATCTGCTTGCAGGTGAGGTGAGTTTTTTTGAGTGCTGCTACCACAGAGTGCTTTCATACAGTGAGCATTCCAAAGGCTGCTATAACCATTACTTCTGGAGTTATTCTTCTTTGGAATGGCATTTTTTTCCCCTAAAGCACAGTCACCTGTATAGTCCTCAAATAATAGTTTGCTAGATACATCACATGAGTTTTATGTGGGGAATGAATGGAGAATACGGATTAGCCAGTGATTGAAGCATGTGGTGGTGTGGCTTTTTTTACTGATATTTACTCTCTTCAAACCCCAAATAGGATGAAAGATTAGCTTGATTGATAAACATCACCTGTTATGGAGACCACATGTGGGAATGTTAGCCCAAAATGTAACATGTTGTTTGCAATTGAAACTGTGTTGTAACTATAATAATACCAGAAACTGTGTTATAACTATAATCATACAGGTATCTGTTTATATGACCATGAAATAAAGTAAGTTAGTTAGAAACAGGAGTCTCTATGCTGCTTCTTAGGCTTCTGATAAAAGCATTTTAGTGGAAGGCCATCTTATGTGTCTGTTGCAAGGAAATGCTGAGGCTTATGTATATAAAATCAGTGAAGGTTTTCTGTTTCTAGAGACATTTTAAAGTTAACAAGAAACGTGGCTTTTTTTAAAAAAAAATCTGGATTTGCCTTTAAATCTGAAATATCCTGCCCATATGCAAAGGGTCCATATCTCAGCATATTTCTGAACATTTGGTAAGGCTGTTCATTAGAGAAGTCCTTAAAGCTTTTAAGGGCTGTTTTGGGGTAACACACTGCATTTATCTTCTTAAAGTATTCACAACTTGCTTTCAAGTGTGTGCTAAAATTTTTAACATTAAGGAGTCTTTGCATTATACAGTGTTATTTTGCTCTGTCAGATGATCAGAAATACTCAGCAGAGCACCTGGTTCTGTAGCCCTCAGAGGTGTGAGTTTTATTGCCACTGGCAGAGAGCTTGGTTTGACTTTATAGATTATTGCCTTGTAGAAACAAAACAAGGAATGTTTTGTTTGTTACATGGGATAAAATATTGGACCCTGATTTTGGAAGCAGTTTTAGGTCAGCCTGCAAGCTTGTACTAAAAGCTTTTGGGGGAGTTAGGGGAAAAAATTGAGCAGGATGAAATATTTAAGAGTTGAGTCACTTATTATGGAGTAGCTTATTAGAACATAAAGTGGTTAATGATCCCATTAAATCTCATTATGTCATTTCATGCTGTATCAAAGGAAGCAATTAAACAGAAAGGTAATTGCCCCAGGTTAACTCTTAAAAATTTTAAGTATTTAATAGCTGGATTACAGAAAGTTACATCTTTAGAATTTATATCGTATACACCAAACCCTCAGGTATCGTGTACTTTATTTACATAATGCAGAATTCCACAAACCTGATTAATATGATGGAGATATAATTACATAATCTGATATTTACAAGACATTAATTGGAACATGGAGATACCTCAGTATAATTTTTTTATGTATCTACTTGCCCTTCTGTCCTTACGGTTGCTGGTACAGCATGCTTTGATACTCATTTGCAGTTACTTAAATTATTCTGTTTTTTAAAAAATATCTTAGAAGATGTATTCATATAAATGAATCATCAGTTTTGACATAAGTTTTAGCAACACCTTATATTCTTTCATTGAAAGAGTTTTATAGAAGAGCTGCACAGGGAACCCACTTGGCTGGGTTTTGGAGGAAGGATGTGCAGGAGGAAATAGGATTATATCCTCCTTGAAGTGTCTATGTAGTTCATCTAAAGAGGAGGTTTATTTAAGAGCACACTTTCCAAGTTTTTTGTGTGCTGGAAAAATTAAAAGAAAAAAAAAATTCTTTTCTCTGGTTGTGGCACTATAAGCTCGTTACTTACAGAATATTTTATTTTATGTATCCAAAGAGAACTAGATAAGGTGAGTCAAGATTAAATGTGAGGCTTGGAGCATTCTGGATATGCAGGAAAGATGGTACTAATGGATGTAAGGTAGGAATAAAATATCTTGATGTATTTTGTTAATTTAGAGCAGCAAGATGGAATTGCTGTGCTTGCTTGTAGTATCAGGACCAGCTGCCAAATAATAGCAAGAAAACTGCAGATGCTGAGGGAGTCTCATATATGATGTTGGGAAATACTGATGATACGGAAGTGACATTTATCTCCAAACGCCTATAAAGTGCAAATATCAGAGGAAGAGGAGTAATCAAGTGTTTTCCTGTAACTAGAAATAATGAGATAGAATTGAGGTATAGCAAAGCAAGTTTCATGTCAAAAGAAAGACTCAAGATACATGCTCTTAGTGTGAGAATTGATTTTTGCATGAAGTTTTGCTGCAGTTGTTCAAACCAGGACTGGATGATTAATCATTTTTTTTTAAAGTATTGTGTTAAAAGTAGGATGCTTGATAGAGGCTTGAGAGAAATCACTTGGTGTCTTCTCCAATGTTATTTTACTTTCCGACAACAATACAGAGCACTCCAGCAGACTGAAAGCTCAAAAATTTTTAAATAGTGCCAAATATATGAACTTCATTGTTACTTTTCTTCCTGTTGGTGAAAATGCTTTGTGATCCACACATGTGATACAATAGAAATGTTGTGAACTCAGGGTAAGTGTTTAAGAAATCTGCAGTGGAAGGAGGTGCTGTGCTGAAGCTGTGACCCTGAATCTGTGCTTGTGCTCATAAAGTCTGGGCATAAGGAGGTTGGGGTGTGCATCTTCTCACTCTAGGTGGAAGCAGGTGGCTCCCTCCAGTGTTATCTGCAAGATTGAGATTTGTCATGTTTATTTGGGAGGTGGAACTCAAGAATGAACGGGAGATTTATACAGATTTTTTTTCCCTGATGAAAGGAAACAGAATTACAGGCCTTTATCAGCCTCAACCTCATGTTTGTATCTGTAGGAGTCTCTGTTAAATCCTCACTGACAGTTTTACCCCAGCTTGTTCATCATATAATGCACATCCCATAAAGCCTACATCCTAGGTAAAATATTTCCCTCTGGCATCTTCTGTGGGTAAAAATAATTCGGAGTATATGAAAATCGTGGCTGTGTTGCAATCTCTTGCATCCTGGATTATTTTTAGACTCAAATTCTCTGATTTGTTTTTCTAGGATCCCCACGCTGAAGAGTTTGAAGACAAGGAATGGATGTTTGTCATAGAGAATGTAAGCTGGAATGTTATGATTTTTTATACATATAAGACTTAATCATTTACAAAGGTTAAAAGGTGTCCAGATAGTGAAAAAGTCTTGAATAAAATTTCAGCTGGTGAACCACAGTGAATCCTAGCTCTGTAGTAAGGAAGGCTTATTAAAATACCTATTTGTATGTTACAATTAAAACATGGGAGAGGGAGATGCTATACTACACTGCTTAAATACCTTCCCTTTAAGCATCAGTTTGCCTTGCATTAGTTTGCTGTGAGCAATGGAGTAAACAAGTTAGAGCTGGGTTATGACTCACTGTTTTATGGGCTGTGACACATTATTTGTGTGTGAGCAGGGCAGTGAACAAGTCAGGGCTGGGTTATGACATCTGTACGTCCCAAATGGCAGCACACCCTTCTGGGGTTGAGTGTCGCCTTTTAGGGGCGAGCAGAGGTTCATTGCTTGCCTGAGTCAGTAATTTGGGGCAGGATGGAAAAGTGGGACCAGCTGTGGTCACACAGGGAGGAGTGGGAGCCATGAGGTGCTCCCTGGGATCCCATCCCACCCTCTGCATGTCCTGTGCACCGAGTGAACACCCAAAAGCTGCTCCTGTGGATCTCCCACTCCTCCAAGTCAGGAGCTCCCAGAACTTCACGGAGAGCTGAGTTCCTGAGGGCTATACAAACAACAGGCTCTGCCAGACTGCACTGCCTGACACTGCATGGAGCAAGTGCTTCATGAAGTACTTTTTTCCTTTCCCTTCTCTGTGCTGAGCAGCAGCTTCCGCTCTGGGGCTGCCTGGGCCGAAAAAAGGGGAAGCTGCTTTACCTGGGGTTTTCTTGAAAAAGAAACTTTGTCTTCAAAGACATACATTTTAAAGAATTATGGTATCAAAACAGAGTGTTTATTGCTCATTAATATAGTTTCATTATGGACTGTTTCTCAGTAACAGGATTTAGTTTTTATGTTGCTTTTAAACAGAAAAGATTGCTCTTCTACCAAGTAGTACCACATAGCACTGAAATGTGGGGAAGCAATGGATTTTGCATATCTTTTTTTACCTAAAAATGTTTCTTTTTCTTGTCAATATGGAAAATGATTTGAATGTCTAAAGCTAAGGTTTATTCTTATCACCAGTAACTGAACATTTAAAAGGGCTGAAAGCAAAGTACTTTATTTATACTTTTGTTTTAAATGTCAAGTTTCTATTTTCACATACGACAGTTGTTGACACAAAACACACTTTAGTAGCTATTTCCTGGAGTTTCCTTTCCTTTCTCATGTAGTTTATTTTAATCGGGGAAGTCTCCGTCCCCAGTTGTCACCATACAAGTAGCTCTGGATAAAAAAATGTCAGTGTATTTCTCAGCCAGCCCCTCTGGGTATAGCTGGATTTCCTGTGACATTGCAGACGATTTTTTTCAGGGTTTTAAATGGGGCATGTAGACTGAGTTTGTGTCCTGCTTTCTTTACATGTCAGTGTATTCCATGTAGAGGGGGCAGCAGTGCATCTGCTGCCTGCTGTTCTTGCTCTCTGCCTCACACCTTTGCTGAGCTGTGCAGGGCAGTCTTTTGTTATGGGGGAACTTCTTTACAACCTCAGTTGTGCTATAGTTCATCTCACAAGAACTGCTGAATAGTCACTGCTAGGTAGATGTTTATTCTTTGATTGGAGGATGTAGCAATAGTATCCTCAGAATAATTAATTTAATAAATAGTATTACTGCAAAAATTACTGAGAGCTAAGAAACTATAAAACTGGCTGCTTTCAATCACCTCTTTCTCCCTTTTTTAAAAAAATTCTGGAAGAGATGGAGAAACTCTTTTTCCAGGGTAACAGCTCCACTTAGTGGTGGATGAAAACACGTTCATCGGTTCGAGCAAGTGACAAATGTTCCAATGGCTGGCTGACGTTCCAGAGCATGGAACATCTGCCTGCTAGAAATAGGGAAGCCAGGGAGGCAGAATGTTGATCTCCTCACTCCTTAAATTATAGGCATTTACCCTCTTTGGGCCTAAAGTATGATTTGCCTGGTTTTACAACAACGAATTCATCATCAACCTGACAAGACCAGGTCACCTTTGGGAAGCACAGGGACATTTACCTTTGGGATCTTTTTGTTTTTGTCCAAGGATGTTCTCTGCCCTAAGAGGCTGCAGAATTTCCCTTTCTCTATCCTCACAACACAAAATACTGAAGTCTGAAGAGCTTAGGGACATGCTTTAATTGTGAAGCTATGTGAATTCTGCTAAAAATTTTGAGTTAGTTTCATTTTTTAATTAGTATTAAACGTCAATCTCCAAAATAATTTTGTAATGCTTCAGTATGACTGAGCAAAGACCAAGTAAAAGAGATATTCAACTGCAGTTGCTACCAAGTTCCAAACAAGTTTATTTTGCACTTTCAGAGGAATTTTTAAGTAGTCATGAAGTGATTTGTGCAAGAAAGCCATGCTGCAAATGAAAATGAAACAAGATACTTGTTTTTTGTGGTTATTTTCTTGTTTGAGGTATATGTACATTACTTCATGATCCACTACCTTGGTTATTGTAGATTTTTTTTTCCTAACTGTATTTTTATTGCCCTAGCAACTCTGTATTTGTATTTTAGTAGGGGAACTTTGCCATCTACTGTATGTATAATCCATAAATAGTTTGATTGTAGACCAGTTTCTTACTGTTTAACTCTTGGTATTAATTTTCCATCAGCCTTTTCTATGTCTTTATCTCCTTCACAGCTGTGTTCTTTGTATATTTACTGATAATTTTCTTGTCTCTAATTTCATCTCTCTTTAACCACACTCTGTGTAACTGATTATCTGCTTTTGCTTCATGAAGCAGCTCTTGGAATTCTCTTGGGGTTTTTTATTTTCTTCTAAATAACAACATTGGATGTTCAGGTTGGCTGTTGCAAGTGGGAGAGCAAGAAATTCATAACTCAGAGTAAGACTTGCCCATGTGTGGAGTGGTAATAGGCTTTGAAAACCTCAGAGACTGGTGTTAGTGTGTTTTGCCTATTCCATTTAGAGAACAAGGACTAGTTGCCTTTTATTTTATAAGCCCCTTGCTCTAGTGATTTTTCTCTCTCGTTGCTTCTGTGGGTAACTTGAATATATGCTGTTTCCACACTTGGTTCCTTTCACTGTCTGAGCTCATCAAGTGTCCCCTCAGAAGTGCCAGGAGGGAGGGCAGTTTTAATCAACTTGAAACGAAGGCTGCAGCTCTAAAACAAGTTCAGCTGACCTGAAGTTTGGGCTGTGTTTCTTGGTCTCTGCAGAATGTTTAGCTAGTGGAATGAGAAAAGGCTATCAGGGAAGAGAGGAGGTTAAAATTGGTCCAAAGATGTGGAAGCTTTCACTAGCTCTATGTACAAGAACTTTGTCTCAAATAGAGGTATCTGAAGTGATGGAAAAATGTAATTTTGCTTCCTAGCATGCTCAAAGCATGGAAAAGTACATAAGAACATCCACTGAACACAAACCGCAATGTAAACTTTTTTGCTAGCAGTTTGTAGACAGTTATTTCCTACATTCTTTATGAAACAGAAAGATCCATGGAATGTTGAAAATGCAGAGTATGAAAAAAAATTTCCAGCTTTTTGTCAAAATATTTTTTGAGCCCATGTTTGTGTCTCTAATGGCATATTAATATATTCCAAAGTTCATAGTAGGCTTCTCTATCTTCCCACCTGTGCCTATGTTTCTCCTTTGTCTGTAGGTCATTCCCAGGGCTCAGGGCTGTGGTGAGCAAGCCCTTTCCAGTAGGAAATTCCACTGACAATAATTGCTGTTATTCCTGACAGGAACTGTAGCCCTCTTTTTATGTGGCAAGCCTATTAAACTTGATCTTTGCTAATTCCAGACCTACTGATTTGTCAGATTAATGGAGAAAATTGCCCCTCCTGTTGTTGAAGCTTTGCTCATAGATTCCTGTGAGTTGGGGCTGGGGGCAGCCTCACCTGTCTTGTACTGTTGCTTCAAGGCAGCATATTTCCAGACAAACACTTGCCTAAACATTAAAAAAAAAAAAAAAAAATTAAGGTGGGTTCTCTGCAGCATTGCCAGTTAGCCTCTTCCAATGGTCCATTGTCCTTGTTGTGAGGAATCATTCTGGCCCCGATCTTTGTTGATACACTTTAGGCTGCTCCTAGTATTTTTAGCAATTACAGCTCTGGAGAACAGTCTGCTCTGTCTGTGGCTGGAGGCTCCCTTCTTCTTGCTTCTGACTAATCGACCCCAATAATGTGACAGTGTGTACGTGTGGGATTTTACTTCCCGTGATTGCATTAGCAGATCATTAGCATTCTCCTGCCACGGATTCATTTATGTGAGTGCTCAGTGTCCTGCTCTGCTCCTGCTGCCCATGGTTTTCAGGGACTAGCAGTGCTCAGCTCTGCTTGCACTCTGTCACCTGCCTGGGGAAGCATTCCAGGCAGAATTTCCAGGCTGTTCTTGTATTGAGACCTGGTAAACTGAACTGACTTCTGCATCTGTCCTTTCTAGAAAGTCTGCAAAAAAGCTTTGATCCTTTTTTTAGACACTGTTTTCTAATGATGCCTTTTTGAATATACCCACTGAAACTTCTGGAATGAGAGAAAAAAGGAGTCTAGAGTTAGCTGTTCACGCTGGCCTTCAGGGAGGAGTTACAAAAGAGTAACAAGTTTAACCTGAAAAAATGAGATCTGACTTTTCCTTTTGTCTGTGGCTCATGTGTAACTTTAGGAACCCTAACCTAGAAAGAGTTCTGAATTGGCCTCCACTCAAATATCAGCAAAGCCTTGAAATGAAAGAAACATCAGAAAACATTACAGAACATTTGACATAATCCAGGTTAATTTTTTTGGTATACGTGTGTTCTTTTGTGGTTGTCATCCCCCAGTCCACCCTTCCCCCTGTCGCCTCTGAAATTCTGGATCATGGTTGCTTATGATGATTTGTCATTTTGAATGCCCTGGAGCATGTTATATTATGCTCACAGGTTTGGGGAGATTGTTTATGTTTCTTAAAATGCCTGGCATGACACCACAAATAAAGATGATAGATAAGGTGAAAGTAATGGGAAGGAGAGGGCAGGTGGTGAGACATAGAAATGAATTTGTTTCTGGTCTTAAAGGAGACCAATTTTAAATGTGATACAATAAAATGAGGTATTAGCAAAAAGTTAAGTTTTCCTCAGATACAGCTCTGAATATGTTGTTTTCTAGATGAAGCTTTTTGAGAAATAACTCATTTGAATAGGAGCAGTAATTAGCCCAGAATTTTGGTAAAATCATACTTTTTTACTGGGTGGTTGAATATCTTTTACTACAGTACTGCTGCAACACCAACTCTGCAGGAGCAAGTTTTGCTTTACATCCGAATGAAAGCCCAAGTCTAATCTTCCCACCTGTTTCTGGAAATAGATCTTGGGAAACAAATGCCAGCATAGGGTAGGGAGTTGAAATTCTGAATACTGCTGATGCTATTTGCTGGAAGAACCTGGGAGAAAAGACTGACAGAGGAACAGGATGATTCCCTCCTTGCTGATCAGTTGAATTTATTACAAAATTTTGACTATCTCTTCTAGTGCATCTGTGTAGCATGTGGGAGCTTAAGTTTAAATTGGCTATTTCCTTTATTTAAGAGAAAGTAGAAAAAGCCTCTTAATCCATTCGTTTTCTATTTTTTTCTTGAAGTAATTTTTTGCTTAAAGTAATAATTGATTGGGTTAGCTTTTTTCTGAATTAAATGTCTGCATTGAATATATTTAGAATAGCTCATAGTTCAGACATGCTTTCCTGGTCCTTTAATTCCCCTGTCATATTCTGCTATGTGTGATTATGTGAACTGTGGCTGGCTGCCTGTGTAAATTAGGCTGAGTATTCTGGTCTAGATATAGCTAGGAATTAAATGCTGCTTTGTCAGCTGTCTCACTCTTGTTCTGCTTTAAATGTAATAGAGATTCAGAAAACCTGTTTTAGTTTTTGCTTACATTAAATATTTAGCACTTTGTTCTAGTTGAGAAATCTCTGAGATTAGACCTTTGGAGCAAAACTTGCAGAAATTGTTGTCTTGATTGGCTGCTCTGGCTGTAAAGGAGCCAGGGTAGGAAATCTTTCCAGTAATACATTGTTGTTCTTTCTGTGCTCCATGATGGCCTTTCTGGGCAATTTTAACTTAAAGGGGAAATACGGTCGGGGCAGGGTCCTGACTCAGGAAAGGAGCAGGAGAGAGGCTTCTGCAGGGTGGATCACCCTGGTTTAGGGTGTCTGAGAGTGGGTGACTCCTCTTTGTGTCCACACTCACCCTATGGGAGTCCCTTACTTAAACAATCCTCTTGGATTTGGCATCTTCTCTGGAAAGTACAGAAGAGGATGGAAGTGGATTGCATGCTTGAATTTTGCTGGAGAAATTTTACACCAGACAGGTGGGACAAGTAAATTACCAAATTACCACCTGTATTTATGGTGTTACACGAGGAAGGTGTGAAGTACTGTGGGTGTTTTCCCCTCTATATGGCCCAGCACACAGGGGACCAGCAGCCCTAGTTCCAGGTAGGCATTGTGAGGGCAAGAGCTCCATAAACTTTTCTGAACAGCACTGTCAATTAATTGATATTTTGACCTGCAGCCACTCCTGTATCCCCAGGCAAAGCCTGTTAGTGTTCACTCATGACATACAACTTACTGTCTGCAATGTCATTTCCCCTCTGACCAAAACAAGACTGTGCCCAGATCACCTGGAATTAGGGCCACTGAGAATCCTTTCTGTCATTAATGTGTAATATCCTATTAAAGTAGAGCTGAGAGATGACAAAAATCTTATTCAAATAAGAATTTTCGATAAATTGTTAAAATAACTTCTAATATCTAATTAATTTTTTACATTTTTAATAGCTTTTTTATCCTGAATGAGTGTGAAGTGTGAGTTGATCGAACTCTTCTCTACTGTGCTTTTTCAGAAATAGTTATGAAAATTTTGTTTTGTTATTTGATCTTCATCTCCTAAATGAAATGCAGTGCGTTTCAAACTGTCCTTTAAATAGTGTTGTTTCTGGTGCTGTGCTAATAGCTGCTCTAAGTGCATCTATATCAAATATAATTTGGCAGATGCTATGGCAATTTTGAAAACTATATTACAGCATTTTGGCTTAACATTTTCTGGTGAAGGAGGGGTCTCATTTTCACATATTTATGCTACCGTTACATGGAGGGGTTTTGCAAGTGGCAGCTGGAAAGGGAAGGCCCCTGGACTCTGGGCAGAGCATCATGGGTGAGAGGCCCTGGCTTTGTAGCGTACAAAGTGTGGTACAGTGACATACATGTCAACGTTTAAATTATACAGTTATTATTGATTCACAGCAGTAAAGTAGAACTGTTTTCTAAATTGCTTAGGAGACCATTTTGTTTGGGTTTTTGAGGTGAGGCTATTTCCTGCTAGAAGAATCTGTCTCCTATAGCCGAGTTGTACTAAGCAGCTGATTGGAGTTGCTATCAGTGGTGTCCTTTGCCAGCTGGAGGGGGGAAGCTGATGAACAAGGCAGACAGCTTTGGAAACAAACCTCTAATGCTACATTAGGCATGTTTAAAACCAGCAGTGTGTTTCAGCCACTCTTAGCATATGTTTATTCATAGAAAATCAGCAGTAAAATACACTTGCCAGTGCATGCAAGAGCTGGAGTCTGCATGAGGTCATTTCTCTTTCAGACATCAAATACATATGAGTGTCTTGGTAATTGTTTTACAGTGGGGTTCTAATCATACTCCAGGCATAAGCTGAGCCAAGCAACTTGCCTTTTAATAGAAAAGTATTTGCTTTTAAGCTTGTTCAGCTTGCCACTTTTTTTCTGGTTTTATGTGTCTGAGTGTGTTTCTACATCTCCATACAGTCACGGCTGTGTGTTTGCTCTTGATGGGATTCAGAATATCATTATGTAAAATACCACTGTCTGGGGCAGCATTATGATGGATAAATTTCATTTTTGACCTGGTAGCTGTAGTGTTAAAACAGGAGCATATGCTGCTGCCATGTAGTACAAAATATTCAGCGTGGAAAATGGAAGAAATGGCAATGCATTTAATGAAAAATATTTTTGACATAAGTCACCTTCAAAGGCAGATAATCTGGGAGTCAAATTGAATATTTTGGTTGATTTGAGATAATACCTTGCAATTGCATGTGCTCAAGGTACAGAAATATATGTCAAAAAAAGAATTAAAATATCCATTATTGTGTAAAATGTAGCTCTGCAGTAAGTAACTGGATAGGATTGTACATGCAAGTAGTTGTAATTTAACTGAGAGCATATTATTTAAAAATAGTGGCCACCAGCAGAACTATAGCCAGCTGACAGGAAAATAAGAGTTCTGGCCTCCTGAAAACCCTTGTTATTAGGAAAACCATCTGGCAGTGTAATAGCTCTGAGTGTTATTTCTTTCAGCCTCTTATCTTTGGTTGTTAGCTGTCTTAATGGAGTTTAATATAATAGAAATTAATTGACCTCCATAACGTAATTGATGCTATTTCATTCATTTCCCTCCCAGCATATTCTTCATTCGGAATTGACGCTACACCATCATGTTGTGTTTTTTGTGTGAAGTTTCTCCTTTTTTATTGGTCTGCATTATCAATATCTGACCCAAATTGTTTCTTGAGTCTTGACAGGCAGTAGAAACAAACTTTTTCTGATTTAGCTTAGGTGTGGTGGCAACCTTGGCTGGAAAGATTGCCTGAATAAAATGGTATTGAATAAGGTCCTGTAAACGGCATTTTGTAATTTATCAGTATTCTCTCTGTTTCCACATACTAGCATAAATATAAGATTAAATTGAATTTTTGCTGAATTTGTGACCCATACAGGGTTGCATCCCTGAACTCAAAGGTTGCTGTTCTGAGCACAGTGGGCTATATATCCTGGTTCTGGCCAGGACAGGGTTAATTTTTGCATTCTGGGAGGGTAACAAAGGAGGATGATTTTCCCCAGCTTCTCATTCCTTTTTCACAGCAGCTTTTGAGAACTTTAAATTTCCCTTGGATGCTCAGGAAAGCATTACCTTGTTGCTATGTCTGCTATGCCTCCTCAGTGCAGTCCGCACCTGCTTAGTCAGGAGAGGGAGGGTCATTCCAAGATCTGCCCCAAGGGTGCATAGTCATGAGTGGCATGGAATGTGCAAGAAGGCGGGCCAGTATTTGGGGAAACTCTCTGCTCCATTGGTTTGGAAGTTCACCCCTGAACAACTACAGGACCCTGGTAAAGGGACAGAATATTTGCAAGGAGAATGCTGTGGCAACTCCAGAGAGGAGCAACTTATTACAGTGTGCTGGGTCCTGGCTGCTCTTCACAGGACACAGTTCAATACTGGACAATTAGACCTCAGGGGGGAGGAGCAGGAAGAGGAAATCAGACCTACAAGCACCGTGGCCACTCAAACTGACCTGAACCAAGGGGACAGCCTGTAGCAGTTGGTGTTACACAGAAGGAGAAATCCAAGCCAAAATCAGTTTGCATAGTGAGGGATGAAGAGGAAACAGGGCCCTCACAACAGGAGGAGGAGGCAGGGCCAGAGATAATCACCCGACCTCTATCCCAGACTGAGCTGTAAGATTAAGTTTTCAGCTGCCAGTCCAGCAAGCCCCTGGTGACCTGGCTGCTCCAATGCTGGGATATCATCCTGGGATCCCTGTCCTGAGATTGGGCACTGACAAGCGGATTGGGAAGAGGACAGAAACTTTGAGTCTCTGAAGGCCACTTCTACCAAGTGTGAGGGGAAGGTCTTCTCCCAAGGATGACCTAGTAGTGCACACAGGCAGGTGAAATGCCATGGAGGAAGGTACTGGGTACCTGAGACTATANCTTTACATAGCAGTATTTCTGCTTCTGGAGGGTTTTCTGTAGACTAGAACTGAGAACAAACCAACCTGCCCTCCTTGGCAGTGTGGCGGAATGGCAGACTGAGCAGGATGGATGCCAGGTTTTCCAAGTTTGTTTTAATACCATGTGCAGGATAGCCTGAGATAGGAAACAGCTGTGTCTGACTCTGAGGAGTTTGTCTGCTGAAGATAAATACACTTACTAGTTTTCAGAGATTTTCTTTAAAGACTCAGCTTTTATAATATAGTTTTAATGATTTATACTATAAGAGTATTCTGCTCAGCAAGGGATAAGATTAAAGAAACACTTAAAGCTTTGCTCCCTAAAGCAAAACAACATGAAACAATCTCCAGACACAGAAAGGCACAGCACAAATTTAAAGAACACATACAGTATTTACCAAACCAGAAGTGATGTTGAAAAATGTGTGAAGAATTGTGTCTCCTATTTTTATCTGTAAAGTAGATCCCTGAAATGAAAATTAATTATATTTGCTTTTTTTTTTCCTGTTGAAGAGTGAGAAGTTATTTGGAATGTGAGATTTGGTAGTGCTTTCCATGTTTGAATGCTAAACAAATTCAGAAAAGAATACAAAAACAACATAGAAATCAGCTACCAACAGAATCTGTATCTGACAAAACCCTATACCTTTTCACCTCTCTTTCTCATTCCCAGGTTGTTTGGGGTTTTTTTCCACAATGCTATTCCAGAATTTGCTTTTCTTTTTTTAAATATCTTTCTGCAAAAATGAGAAGTCCAAGATGCAAGACATGGTTAATAACAATGGCAAGGAGAGACCAGGGGAGACTGGATGGTCAGGCACTGCGGGCAGCAGGGACAACATGGCTCTTCAGCTTTTTATACTTTGGAGCCAAACCCTTTCAGAAATGAAGAGAGTTATGTCTGTCTTCATCAATTACATTCAAATAATATTTTCTTGATATTTTTATTGCAACTGCAAGATGGAAGGTGTTATTTTAAGTGACAGGTGAATTTCTGGAAGTCATGCCATGGATAGACATGATCTGGGAAGACACATCTGGGTAATCTTTAATCTCATCCCTACCATGCAAAACTTTTCTGTGTCCCATGGCATATGCAAAGCTTTTTTCCTATAGTAGCAAAACAGCCACGATTCTTAGAAGGACATTATTCTTTTTCATTGGAAAAAGTCTGTCTCAGTGCACTGGAAAGTGAGAAGGAAGGTGAGGGAGGGAATTCTGCCCCTCTACTCAGTCCTGGACAGGCCTTAAGAGTGCTGTGTCCGCTTCTGGGTCCCTCTNCAAATATGGTCTTTTCCCACCTTGCCCATTCAGTGAATCTGTGTGATTCTTTGAAGGTGGATTTTACTTTGGTTTTGGTTGGTGGTTTTTCTACCTGTCAGGCAAAGTTGAGTTGGAGTACCAGGCTGTAGTTTAGAGCTGATGGGATATGGTGACACAATGTCTATATGGAAAGGCCAGTTGTGTGGGGGGGATTGAATGCTTGTGCTGAAGAATGATNTCCTGGACAGGCCTTAAGAGTGCTGTGTCCGCTTCTGGGTCCCTCTGTACAAGAAAGTCCTAGAGTGAATCCCTACAGGAGGGCTATGGAGATGTTGCAGGGACCGGAACACCTCAGTTATGAGGGAGGCTGAGGGAGCTGAGCCTGTTTAGGCTGAAGAAGCTTGTGAGAAGTTCTTACCAACATCTATCATTATTGGAAGAAGGGTGTCAAGAGGGTAGAGCCGGGCTCCTCTTGGTGGTGTTGAGCAATAGGATGAGAGGCAACAAGCGGAAGCTGGAACAGAGGAAGCCTTACCTGAACACGAGGAAGAAAAACTTTACTTTGATGGTAACTGAGCACTAGAAATATTGCCCAGAGAGGTGGTGGAGTTTCCCTCACTGGAGATGGACATCCATCCAGACAATGTCCTAAGTAACATGCTCTAAGGGGACCCTGCTTGAACAGGGAGGTTGGACTAGATGATCCCAAATATGGTCCTTTCCCACCTTGCCCATTCAGTGAATATGTGTGATTCTTTGAAGGTGGATTTTACTTTGGTTTTGGTTGGTGGTTTTTTTACCTGTCAGGCAAAGTTGAGTTGGAGTACCAGGCTGTGGTTTAGAGCTGATGGGATATGGTGACACAATGTCTATATGGAAAGGCCAGTTGTGTGGGGGGGATTGAATGCTTGTGCTGAAGAATGATCTATCAGGGCATGGTTGCTTCAAATCACTGAGTAATGCTGAAGATACTCATCACTATCACTGCAAGGAAGAGCTCTAACATTAGATTAACAATCTTTAACTCAGTTTGATTTGAAACTGGGTATGGTGGCACGAGAAAGGGTGTTTATTCTCCCCATCCTCTGTGAAACCCCCACCCCATGACACCCTTCTTGTCCCACTGCTAGCTGGGAAGCTTTTGACTGGTTATTAAGGCTGTTCTCCACTGGTGCACAGTGATGAGCAACACGGTAGCAGAAACAATTCTGGAACCTGCTGATCCACCATGGTGAGAAGCAGGAACATCTGCATGGTGGTGCCAGCTATTAGGCTGGACCTTAGAATTTGAAAGGAAGAAAATGAAATGGCGTGGGACCACCATCTCTTAGCATCTGGATTTCCCCCCAAGGCTTTTTATCTTGGCGGAGTTTAATCCACCCTGAACGCTGTGTCCTGGTGAAAGGCCTTGCAGAACGCTAACTTTGCATGGTGCTGGCAGTGTGCTACAACCACTTGATGGCAGCCTTTGATTTGGTACATGGCTCATTAGCCGGAGCACAGTGCAGCGTGGCTGTAGTATTTGTAATGGAATAACACGTAAGAACTAAAGACTGCAAGGTATCTGGTTAATGTAGAGATGAAATGAATGAAACAGCAAGGCTAAGCTTTCCTGACCCTTCATGAGAGAATAGATGAAAAAAGGAAGAATGAGGTATTGTGCCGAAGGGAGATGATGAAATTCAAGATCCACACACATAATCTCTGGCTCAGCCTCTGAAATGTTAATCCCTGGCTAGAATTATTTGAGCTGTAGATTGCAATTTATCATCAAAATGGCACTGTGTCAAACAATACTTCTTGTATGTGTGATGTTTAGAACTATCCAATTTTAATATAAAATGGTTCACAGAGCACTGTCTAATGTTTAAGTAGCAACTCGTTAAGATCAGGATATTTTTGCTTATTTATGTGGACTTGTGGTAATCATGTAGATTTCTATTCCATAGATTACTCTTTAGGTCTTTTAGCCATAGAGTATGTTTGAGGGAGTGACCTGTTTTAATCAGAGCAGTGACAGGTGATGGGACTACTTGATAGCAATTCTAACACAGTGGCCAGGAGGTTTTTTTGAGGTGCTCAGTTAATTCTTACAATGAAGAAATCTGCCAAAAATGTGTTAATGGCTTAGAAATCCCCAAGATTTACGAGTAATGTTTTGCTGAGTTGTGCAAACAATTATTTTGAGGTTACAAAAAATATTTTCTTATTATGTTTTACAAGCTAGAATGCCCTTCAGATTTTTCTTTACTTGCTTTTAAAGTATGCCAGTAGAGGGAGTAGAAAAATTACCATCCAGTAAGGATAAAATATTCAGCACTAAAATTCAGTCCTTTCTCCTTTAGAAATCTTAGTTTTCATACTGTAGCCCATTACAGAAAGTAAAAGAAGATAAGCACAGTTCAGATAGTTTCTGAAATGGAAGGCCATGTGAAAGAGCGTAATTATTAGAGAAGAATGTTTAAATCCAAATATATATTTATAAATATGAATTGCAATAGCATTTTTTTTTCTCTGAAACTTAGGGCTTGTTGGAAAATCACAAAGTAATTTTATTGTTACACCAGACCCCAACATGTTTTAGTGCATGCTAATTACTACATTTCTCTGCATTTATTTTGAAAAGTGGCCTCTATATAAATGTGTAATTAAATTGTGTAAGACTTCTGCAAGCAGCTTAAAACTGAGGGGGAATTGTTCCATGTCTCACATTTTTTTTTGCTTGGAAAAGGTGAGAGACTGAATGAGGAGAAGGGAGGAAGTGGCGTGTGAATCATGCCAACCTGGCGAATTGGTAATTTCTCTGTGGAAGTTGTTTCAGAAAGTGCTGAGATTTGAAGCAGAAACTATTTGGGAACTTTGCGTGTTTAAAAAAGTCTGTTTCTGTGTGGTGGTAATTAAAATCTCCTCTAAAAACATGCCAGTATCAACGAGAGATTTTCCAAGTCTTTGGTGTGTTTGGTTAGCAGGTACATGCCCAGTGCTCTGGGATCACAGGCCTGACTGAGCAGTCGTGATATCTGTGAACTGAACTATGAAGGAGACATTTGTCTTGGAGTGGGACCTTTTGTGTTAATCCTTCCAACCTTTATATCCAAGCATTTTGGGATGATATTTAGTCAATGAATAACTTGTATTGTGCACTTGTGATCCCTCTCCATCAGAAATGGGTGACTCTGTGGAATAAGTATCAGTCTTAGATAAGAATTATTGTTTTATTTTTTTATTTTTCTTGCACTGTGTCCATTTTTCCTCAGAGGTTGGTGCTTTATTAGCACATATTGTTTCTAGATTGGGATTTATAAATGGGTACTCAGGAGATGAACGTGATTACATTGACTATAGCTGTTGATTTGTGCATGCAGTTGTTTTCTGTACGGAAGATAAACACGTTATCAGAGTATTTCTGGGCACAGATATTCGTGTCTTAAAATTACACATACCAGTGAAGCTTCACTGCTGTCTGCACAGCCCAGACACAGTAGGCACAGAGTATGTAAACACAGTCACTGGAGTTTTGCTGCTTTAGAAAAGGTGTTTTTCTCCCCTGGCTGCCTTTTGCATGTGTCTGTGGTATGAGTTGCTGCATAAGATTGCTGATTTTGGTTTTTGCTGCTGCATCAGCCTTGGTATTTTAGCTGTTCGGGCTTGCACTCACTGAGGTTGTGCCTCCATGTGAGTCTGTGAGTTACAAGGAGAACAGTCATGCTTTCAGAAATGGGCACAGGACAACATTGCACAAAGGCATATTTTGTGCTGCAGCATCTATTTTTATTTGATGGTTAAAGTTTTTGCAACTTAAAACCAGTCATCTCTTGGTTGAGTCTATGGTTTTGGGTTTCTTTGGGTTAAAAATATGTTCAAAACTTTGTATCTTTATTAGAATCAAGAAAGCTGTGCATCATTCTTTCACACAGCTGTGAAAGATAAAACTTGTGTTTGAAAAATGGGGAGTTCAAATTTGGTTTGATAGTGGCCTTTATACCAGGTATTCTGACCCCTAAATTACCTATGAATTTGAGGATCAGATTTGATTAATTTAGTAACACTAAGCTATTTAAATGTTTAAACTTCCATTACATTCACAATGCCTGATTAAAATTCTTGTGTCCTGTTTTGCAGCATGGTGCTAATTAAACGTAAAATCTGTCTTTAAACCAGAAATTGTACAGAAGCAAGTCACAACAAATCTTGATAGTGTTTTGTGTTCTGGCTGGAAATGGTATGAAGAACAGCTTTTAGATTTTTCCGGGATGTGTACATGGATTTCACTGGGTTTAAAAATTATTTTCTTCTAAGCAAAGATTTCAAGTCACTGTACATAAAAAGAACAAAAGAGTTTTTTAACTCCTTGTCTCCAAGTTTTCTTCCAAGTAATTCTTCTGTATTTTAGAGCTGCAAATACAAAGAAAGAAAATAAATCCATGTTTATGTACAGTGCCTGTGGATTTTTTTACTGAAGCAAAGCTAATGGCTGTCAAAAAAACTTCTGAGATTACTGTGATGTCTGGCTTCTATATTTCTTTATAAGGAGTGTACTAAAAATAAATAATAATAATCAGTCTCTGTTATAATTTTAACTTAAAGTTTGTCTTTCAGGAAACCCCAGATTTAGGTGCCTGAGCAAATTTTGACTGGATAGCATCAAACCTGAACAGATTTTTGCTGTACGTGTTGTGAGCTTCTGCATTCCTGAGCTAATTGGATGTAAAGTGTCACGTAGAATTGTAGTATCTGTTGGTGAACCTGGGCAGACAATAATAATTACTAGGTTGAAGCTTGTTTTCTGTTGAAGCCCAACAGTATACCCTAGTTTTTGTTTAGGATAGGTCTGATTTAATGCTAGTTTACAATTATTACTCACAGGGCATTATCATTTCAGATCTGTGCATCTACTTTTAAGGTACGCCAATTGCTGTAATTAATTAAAGTGCTGCAGATGCTGCTGGTTAAGCCAATTTAAAGAACAGAGCGTGAATTTCCAGTTATGTGAGCTAGATAATGATAATGCCTTAACGTGGCAGTCGCTCCTGTGAGCCAATTACTGCTCAGATAGCTGAAGCAGGGCTGTGGTTCACTCTCTGCCTCCGTCCATTTCGAGAAGACACGTCTCCTCTTTATGCCTTTCGCTGCTGAGTAATCTCAGTTTTCCGCCCTGGTTGTGGGGTGGTCCGACTGACAGCTTTTACTCTTAATAAGCTTAGAGGTAATAATCCCAGTCCTGTAGGTCACATGTACAATATGCCTTTTAGTTTCATTTTTTCCTGCTCTAGTTTTGCCAAAACATCAAGCTCCCTGTAATATTATACGAGTGCTGTTGCTGACTACCTGGGACTGAAGCACTACTTTCTGATAATCGATTAATGCATACGTCTCATAAGTGCTTTTACGTAACAAGAATTATGAGATTAGGTCTGCTTGTGTTTGTGGGGTTTTTTAGTTTTGGGGGTTTTTTAATTTGCTTTTATTGTGGAATATTTTAAAGTATTTAAGTTAATTAGCACTGAGATTTTTTTCAAATCCATGAGTTATGTTAACTTCACAGCCAAGAAGCAGAGAAGAAAATACTTTCATTCAAGATATTCTGTATTTATTAATTTCTTCTTGTATGGCAACGTGATATATTAATAAACAATCCATCAGGAACATCTTTGCCTTTTGTACACATGTGAACTTGTTTCTAGGGGAGCTTTAGAAACGTTGACAGTGCTTGTGTCTGTAACTCTCCAGGAATGTTCATGGTGTAGCTGGAATGTGCAGAATAACATCCGTTTAAAAGAATGTGTAAAAACGGAATATTTGAAATTGTAGCACTTATTTTTATGAGTTATAAATTGTTCAAGTCTACTAATAATAAATTTAGATAGTTTTAAAAAGTGGGAAGTGGTGTAATATGTGACATACCTGCTGTTTGACTTGCCCATGCCCAGTTTAAAGTTTCAGGCATCGACTGGGGAGAGCCTGTGCCGTGAAACACTTCTATATTTTCCAAGGCAGCTCTCTGTGTCAGGGACGTTTGAGCAGGGCTGCTGCTGTGCCAGTGGCCTCAGGAGTGGCAGCCCCTCAGCACCGTGGAGGGGCTGAACCTGGAGGAAATGAGTGCAGCCGAGTTCATATGCAAAGTGGGGAGAGAGTGGAATTTTCCCAGAATCGAAGCAGAAAGAACAGGTTTTCATCCTGGATCTGTAAAAGTAAAGCCTTAAAGGTCTGGGAGGCCTCAGGGAGTTAGGGTAGATGCATGGAGAATGGGCCCTGGAGAGAAACAGGGGAACATTGTTTTGTAGTGGTTGAAGCTTGGGCCCAGACAGAGAAGGAGGAGGAAATTGGCTGCAAAGGAGAGTCCATAATTTCTGTGAGGGAGTGGAAGAGAACAGAGTGCACTACTTAGATGTCTCTGGCCTCATTCCAGAGAATGGAAATAAAGACAAGAAAGTGCATGTGAGCATTTATTGCTTTGTCCTTTTGTGTGTTCTTATGTGACCTGAAGCAAAGGAAAAAAAATGTTTTTGGAGCTCCTTAAAGGAAAAAAATAATCTTTGTCTTAGTTCAACCATCCTCTATCTGCAAGGACAGGGAGTTGAGTTCACACAGGCTGGAACAGGAAGAGTAAATCTCCACACAATACTGCATAAGAATGCAACCACATGTGATGGCTGAACCATTCTCAGTATGCTGCTGTCAGAGCAGGTGGTTTCTTGCTTCATCCTCCCTGCTCCCCATTTCGTGTACAGCAGCCCCTCCAGGTGCCCAGGCTAGTGCTCACCTGGCCTTTGGAAAGGTCAGTCTGACACAGCTGAAACATTGTGGGTTTCTTTTTTTCTGGGTGAGTTTTCTGCTGGTTTAGTGAGAGGAACTGGGTAGTTGAAAGAAGAGCCAGTAAAGTGCCATGGCTGGTGCAAGGCAGGAGCCTGTGGCTGGAAAAGCAGGGTGCAGGTAGGAGATGGGTTGGGAGACAGGCACTGCCTGATGGCTGTAGCGTCAGGTGGAGGTTGTTCCATTGTGCCTCTGCTCTGGATGAGGGCCATGAGGAGGGCTGGGTGTTCTGGGACCCTCGTGCTTCTCATGCCCTGCAGGAGCTCACACCCCGTGCTGCAGTGTGGCTGCTCCACATGGGCCTGGCTGCCTTCGCCGGCCCTTTCTTGTCCTTGCACCATATTAGTGCTGGAGAGACCTTCCTCCAGGTGAGTTATTGGGCTCTTCAAGTAGCTGCCAGCTAGCAAACATCTCCCTTCATGGGGAACAGAGACCTTTTGCTCAGAGGCCATGCAGTAGCATGCTTTGGTCAAATTTCAATCCGTTCTGTCCTGGTGTCTTCTCATCCAGCACTGTGATATTTCAGGGGCACCCCCGGAAATTGCCTTCTTCCACGTGCTGTCCTTCCTAAGCCAAACTGGCATCAAATTTCCCTTGGTTTGGGCTGTTTCTAGCCTCGTGCTGTGACTCTCAACTTGGCAGTGAATTTGCAAACTAAGTTCATGCTTTCATTTTGGTGATGTGTAAGAAAGATCCTGAATAGACTTTTTTTTTGTGGCATAGGAACATTAGCAAAGGTTTTGTAAGACCGTCAATTGTTGTTGGAAGTTTAGAAAAGAATGAAAATGTGGCCAGACCTCCTCCTAACCTGAGTAAGAGCTGCCCTTACTCTATATGGTTACACTAAAAATAAATCCCCTCTTGCAAAAGTATCATAACGCCCTGCATGAGTGCGTGTTTCTGTGTGCTCATGTTTGTTTTCATGTGCTGTAAACCCCAAGATAGAATCTCCTGGTTTATAAGGGCTAATAATTTGTTCCCAAATTTAACAAGGTGCTTAATCACATGGCTTTCTTTAACTTGATGTAATTACAAGTAGATTGTCTACTTAAAGTTAGGCTTGCAGAACCGAGATGCATCCTTTTTGGTGTCACTCTGTCACTGTGTTTAATGGACATGGAGAATATATAGGCCTTATTGAAGAGCATTTATGCATATCTTATCCTATGATAGCTAGAGTCAGTGACAGCAGATCAGGGCTAAATTCTCAGTTATGACTGGCTGTGAGTTTCCAAAAGACTTCTCCAATACCTCTTTATTTTTGTTGAATTTTTGATGTATTAAAAGACAAATTCTGTAATTATGATTTGTTGTCTGTCCTACTTAGTTTTGCAGTCTTTTTTTAAAAAAAAGTTTTAGAATGCAAGTTATGTTTAAAGAAATCAAATTGTGGGGCAGAACTTGAAAATTCCTTTTTATTATATTCAATTTGAAATAACTCTTGTTGTTTGTTAAGACTGCACCAGATTGCTTTGGGACACAAAGCTCTCACTGCCCAGTACTTGCTGAGAAGGGGGAGGGGAAAAAAAAAAGCGCTGTATCAAGTTTTTTGCAATTAAAAATCTGGAAGGACTTGTTTGAGAAACTATTAGCCCAAGAACATGCATCTTTTGTCAGTATAATGTGCAGCTCTGAATACAACTCTTTTTATCAAGAGTGCAGTGTTTCATATTTAATCAACGTAAAATTGAGTGCTTCCCTCACATGAATGTAACACAGATCAAGTCTCAGCCAAAGCAAATAAAAGAATGAATGCTTTGTTAATCATCCATAACTAATTTGTGCATACACAGAAAAAATGAAATCTGTTTTTGACAAGACCTTTTTCATAGGAACAGCAAGGGAGAATTGGACATGTAATGTGCATTAGTAATAGAGAATAGCAATGGAAAGATCTGAGATGTTTGCCTCAGATGACTTCTATTTCTTGATAGTAACAGTATTTAACATAAACCTAAGATAAGAGGGGGTGGGTTTTTAAGTTGTTTGCCAAAAAGTAGTAAGACAAACCTGTGCTGAAGCAGACATAGATGGATTCTTGTATGCCTTGCCACATATTCATAAGTATTGCAGGGAACTGCCACATATCTCTGTGACAAACTCAGCTAATAGATAATACACAGTGAAGAAAAATGTTAAATGCATTGCTTCTTTGCACAGGCAATATGACTGTGTTGCTCTAGTGACAGTATGGTTGTGGTTGATGGGGCAGCTTCATTACAAGCCCCTGTTTTCAGGCTATTGCAGCTTTAACAAAAAAAAATTCATCCGTTCGACTGAAATTTTCTATGCTTGTCAGCCTTGAGGTGAATTTTACTTTAAGTATAAAGTTAGAAAAAAATCCATTTAGCTATTTCCCTGATTGAAACAAATTTGGAGGGAATGAGGGAGGGAGGAAGGGAATGAGGGAGGGAGGGAGGGAGTGATGGGCTTTCAAAAACTTCAGGTTTATGTTTAGTGCTGAGACGCATTTTGGAATGCTTTATGTTTATCCTTGCTGTTAAAATGTATACTATGTTGTTTATAAACATAGATATAACTAAATAACTTCACCTGCACCACACACTATTCCGACTGCTGTGTGTGCACAGGTTGTGACAGCTGAGATGTCTGACATGTGTGAGCATGTCCCTATTCCAGCTTCACACAGATGAGAATTTCCAGCTGCCTCCCTTTTGCCCTGGTTGTATTCCCACTCTTTGCCCCCTGCTTCTTTCTGCCGACATCGGACTCAGCCCACCCATCGGCAGGACAACACTGGTGAGATCCGCAGATCCCGAGTGTTTTCTCCCTCCTGAACTCTGCAGAGCAGTGTGCTGCACACAGGAACCATCCCCTGCCAGCCACACTGCTCTGACATAACAGCTGGGAGGAGACTTGCATATTAAAGCTGTATCACCGAGGTTTTGCCCCTGACAAAAGTGAGCTGCAGGTTTGGATCATAGAAATAGTAATGATGTGGCACAGGCAAGAGAACTGTCTGTTGGAATGGAGACAATTCCTTGAAAAGCCAGCTCTTCCAGAGTGGATGTTGTGACGAGGATCACAGCCATGGAGCTGAGAGCAGTGGTAGCCTTGCAGTGTGTCCCCTTGGTGGCAGTGGGAAATACAGGGAGAGACAGAGGGAAGAGCAACAGCAGGTCCAGCAATTTCTCTGTATCTTGAGGCGCTTTTCTGACTGTGTTGTTGAATAACATTGTGCTGTCTTTTTTCGAAGTGGCCTGCCAGCCTAACTGTAAGATATTCCCAAAGTGATCAGTAATTTGGCCTGGAGTCTCTGTTTTTTCCAGAGGGATGTTCATGGTGTGAGCATCACTGCCCAGCACACAGCCATCAGGCATTACAAACCGTTCAGTCATTTGCTCTAGGCTTTTGCAGTAAAGGTTCAACTTCCAGTACAGAAAAAATACAAAGTAAGAGTCATAATATCTTCCACTTACACTCTTGCAAGTTCTCTGTCATAAGCCTTGCAAACTTTGTCATTTAACATCGTGCATTCACTCTATGAAGTTATCCTCAGATGATAACAACTGGTTGATGACACACTGATATTTTGCAAATCCCATTTTAACAGGTTTTATCTATGCTAAATAATTAAGTCTTTCTCTGGAAAGATGAATGAAAGTATGTAAGGTTGTTGGAGCAGTTAATCTTTTCACCTTGTTTCTTCTTCAAGGAGTTTTACCTCAAACTTGCTTCCTTGTTGGAGATTACAAAGAAGCTGAATAACATGCTTACATTTGCAAATTTATTTAAATAATCAAAAGTTAATTCTGGGGTCTGTATCACGTATGCCTTCCTGCATTGTATTTGTTTCCTCAGGACAAGGTTTGCAGGTAGGAATGGCCTGAGGTTCAGAAATTGTTCTTAATATTATATTGAATTCACATTAAATATTCACATCTGAGCTTGAGGTATTATTTCAAACCCACCTTTTTAATGTTAGGGATTCTGGATGCTTGCCTTGAAGTGACACCAAGACAGAGTAAGGAAATTTAGAGACTGGAATGGAAAGAGGAAAGAAGCTGTAGTCAATGGAAGGGCTTTTCACATCTGAAACCAAAAATAAATAGGTAACTAGTTTACCCTTCAAGAATTTTTTTTTTTCTTCAAAGACTGATTTCTGTTAGGAGACACTAGCTGGATACCTCTCTTGTGTAGCTATTTGTAGGTGCAGTAGCACCATTCATGGGAGACCTCTGCACACAGCAGAGGAGTGAATCATAATAATGGAGGCTTCCTGTCAGGCAAAGTAGATGTGCCAGGCCTTGGTAGGTGAGCTTAAATGTAAATTTTATAACAGGTATTGCCTATTATTTTAAAACAAAAACCAGAGAACAACCTGTGAGTCCCTTTAGTCAATACATGAAAAAAATGTGGAGTTATGAGGTGCTAAGCAGTAAATAAAGTCATGGTTTTCAAGTCAGCTACCCTGTCTTCCCCCTGGAAAGAGGAAGTCACACAAAATAAGTGTGTTTCTTACTCCAATTTCTCCTAAAAGTTTAGGACCTAAATTTATCATCTGCTTTTTCTCCTTCTCTAACATTAGGTAAATCATCTGTATTTCTACTTTGTGTTGAAGCTAACTCTACAGAAATACTACATACAGTTACACAACAGACCCTTCAAAAGCAGAGAGGAATGTGAACCCAGCCTCGGGAGAATGTTGTTGGAAAGTGCCTCAGCTGAAGCAGAGCATGGGAGCTGCTCATGGAGGCAGAGGGCACACTGTGAGGGATCCAGTGGCACACAGCTCCCAGGAAATGAGGCAGTGTTGTGTTTTGCTCAGCTGCCAGCCCTGCATGCAGTGCTTTTCCCAACAGCCTCACCTGACATGTGTCAGAAGCAGCTCAAGCCTAGACTTCCTTAAATCTGCTCCTTTGAGAGGATTTCAACAGCCAGTTGGTCATAAGTGTCTCTGCCAACTTAGCTGAACTTCCATAGGCTTGTGGCCCACATCCATGGCAAAATAAAACTGTACAGGAGTTTACAGTCGGAATTACTTTTATAGCTTTTGTTACATAGAAATGATTTCATCTCGATGGCTTTTGCTTGCTAATGATTACTGTGTGTAGTTCACACAGGCTTGCACACAGCTGTACCCTGTACCTTAGCAGACCTGAGGGAGATGGTCACATCCTTGGCTGCTGTAGCATTTGGGGAAAGGAAAGGAACAGGCAGTCCCTAATGTGTAGTGATCCCAACAGTAGAGAGTGAGTGGCTGTGAAAGGGAAGCAGAACCATTAGGGCATTAGTGAGCTCAGCATGTTTTGATCCAGACTTCACAGGAAAGGATGTCCTTCTGTTGCTGCTAAGGAAAACAGGGATAGTCAAGTATTCCAGGGCTCCTGAGTGGTACAGCACAAGCTGTAGCTCTGCAAACAAAAGCAAATATTCATGCGCTTTGCAAAGATACAGTAATGTTTACATACAGTGCAAGGACAGTCTGAGTTTAGCTGATCAAAGGCATCTAACAGTAAATTTAAACCTGTCAGTAAAGAAGAGGAGAAACCTGCACAACATCTCTAGAGGAAGTGATCTGAAAGAGCAAAAAAGCTGCAAATACCAAAGTGAGTGCTTCTCAAATCAGATATCAGTCTTCTGTATCCTTGTGTGGGAGAGTGTTTAGGAATTGTTCCTGCATTACTAAACAGTCCAAGGGAGAAAGCAATTGAAGATATTATAAATGGGCACATAAAGCAGTTATCCACATCTTGTGCAAGGTTCAGTATTTCAGGGGGCAATAGCTATCTGCTACTTATTAAAATTACCCAGCTCACCTGTAATTTTTTCTCTTGTCCTTTGCGGGCAGCAAGCCCGCTTTAGAAAGGGATACCTGTTTCATACGCATGGCCTATTAATAAATTGCTCAACTAAAATTTTAATCGTGCACCTATTTTGCCATCTGTCCAGTAGTTGTCTAAGAAGCTTAATAGTATTTTTCCTAGAAAAACATGACCTCTTAATTTTCTTGGTGTTATTCTGTATAGTGTAGATTAATTACCTCAATTCATTAGGTATCATTTCTCTTTCTAAACTTCCTGTCTGATGTTAATCATTGGAGATTTCCAGAGTCTGTGAATGCAGAGGATTAGCCTGCAAAGATGAATGGTTGGTTGTTACCGACAGCAGGTCGGTTGAGCACACCCACGTGTATAATTTTGGTCAGAAAGAACCTTTCACTACATACCTGAGTCTCTCAGGGTGCCACTGAAATCTCATGGGGCTGTAAGAAGACAGAAGCTGAAGTATCATGTAGTGTTTTCTCTTTGCTTACTGAAATTGTTGTCTCTGCTTGTGCTACGTAAGAAACAATATGTGCTGCTTCCAATATAATGATTCATCAGTCTAGATGTGCTGTTAAAAACGTGTGTGGGTGTTTTTGAAGGAGCCTTCAAGCTTAAACCTAAGATATGACCGGTATGATAAATAGTTTGGTACAAGGGCTTTGGTTCTGACAAGGGCCAAGGTCACTTTGTGAGGATAACAAATATATATTTATGTAATTAAGGGTAGCTGCTTCAATGTTTAAAAACATTTTGTTTCATTCTAAGCCCTCATGTCTAGGGGTCCAACCTTTCTGGTATGTGCGGAATTTTTTAAACATTAAATTCTCCATTCAAATGCATCATAATTCTTAATAATGTTCTGGATACCTTGAACCATTATTTGCTTTTAAACAAGTTTTCAGCAGAGATTCTGCTGCCTTCATTCGGTCCTCCAAATCTCCCATCCGCCTGTCTAAATTATTTTAACTGACATAGTTTCTAATTTACTCTCTCCAGTTGAGAGAGCTCCCTGTAGCTTGTCTATTTTAGCATTTAATTGCTGTATACTCTCCCAAATTAAATTCTGTAGTGATCCATTTTGCTCTGCTGGTGAAGCAGTGATCTTTTCATCTGAGCAAGATGGTGCGTGTGGCTCAGGCACGGGGCTGGCATCCCACGCCGGGAGAGGGAGAACCTTCCAGCTCCTCTCTGGTGCTCGGTGGGGGCTGCAGGGACAGGGAGCTTTGTGTCAGGGGACAGCTTTCCTCCAAAACAGTCTCCATTTAATTCTCAAGCCAAAGGAGAGGGAAACCCATTGTTTCTCTCAGTGAGTTTTAGAGCTAGACAAATTGCTTTGGCAGTTGTTTTCTGACAAAGTTTGCTCCTCCTTAAAATCTGCATATCTTTGTGGGCTTTTTAGCATTTGTTTTTGTAAAAGATGGAAAGGCAGCCCCTAAAATATTATGCTGTACATTTTCCTTGTCTGTGAGAAAGACAATAAAAATTATTGTTCCTTTTGACAAAATAATATCCAGTAAGGAAACTTGTCTTCCCTAGTTATGTTTTTTTGGATAATGTTTGTACAGTCATTAATAATTACTTAATATATTTCTATTAAAGAGGGACCATTTACTATCTAAATAATTAAGAGCCTAAGTACTTTTTGATCTGGTTTCTGCTGAATGGAAATGTTTTCCTGTTATTTCTCAGTATGTATGTTTGGAAAGGAGAGTACTGGTGCCTCAGGGATTACAGACAGCACAGCAGGGTCACAGCTCTGTGTGGGCAGGCTGAGTTCAGGTGTGCAGAGGTAAAACACATCCTGCTGATTTCTCTGGAGAGACACTTTCCCCAGCCCAAATAACCCAGAGGAATATACCCCATGAACAAAACCGAGCCAATATTTTGATTCTGTGTAACTCTGGAAGCTTGGAGGCAGTTTTAACAGAAAATACAAAGCTGTTTCTTACTTATTTGCACCTCTTATATTAACCTTGAAGAAGACTTGCCAGTCAGCTGGTAAGTACAGAATACAAGGTCATTAAAAATGCATTTTTAAGGAAAGAAGACAGCATGAATTTCACATTGCAGCATTATTTGTCTCTCCTATAAATTAAGAATCCGAGTTCAGACCTTTCATGTGAAGGTGTTCATCTTTTGCCTTGCTTCCTTTGGAACAGAGTTAGGCACAAAATTGGCTTAATAGTGTGACGTGTCTGTCATCTTGTGACCATCCATCATCTTCCAAGTAAAAATCAGGTGTTTGTTTTACAGCTGTGGTCCAGGCTCTCTGCTCTTAGTTCCTTAGAGTATTTTGGTCCTGTTTGCTGTGAAAGGACCACTTTAGTAGGGAAAGATGGAAATGATTCCTAGACAAGGCTTGTGGTACATAGAATTGCTCCACATTGTTCTCCTTGTAGAAGGAGATCAGGGTATGGGAATGCTTTATGCCAGGCAGATATTTACAGAAGGGTGGCACTTCCTGTGTAGTAAGTTTTGGGATGCCTGACAATGCTCAGAGTCAGGAATGTTGTGGCAGGGAACAGTGCGTGGTTGCATTACTGAAAAGTAATTTGTGTGATAAATGGATCTGGCCCTGTATCTGTGACAGTAGATGCAGCTTCATTGGCTTCATTTGAGCTGACTGCAGTTTGATCAAGGTTAATTTTCCCTTCTCTAGGCCCAAACTTCGTAATATTATGAACATTTGAGGGTTTGTGAAAGTAACTTAAAATGCTGGGGAGCTATAGTGTTGGGGACTGCTCCTTGTAAAACCTTGCACAGCTTTTTGAAACCCAGTTTGCAGTCTGTGTCTGTGTGTGTGCTGTCGGTCCCCAGCTCGTCTGAGCCTGGCCCTGCACTCGCAGCTTCTGATTGCTGTGGCTTCAGATTGACTGGAGTTTGTCTTTCTGATGGCACCACTGAATTGCAGTTCTGTTGGTATCTCAGGTGACAATGTTTTTAAGTCTGGGCAAACATAAACAGCATGCTTAGAAATTGGGAACTGAGATCATTATTACCAATACTCTTCTGTTCAAAAAAGGGATTGCAACTTTTATCGATTTACTAAGTATTGCTTGCTCTACATATTTCTTTGTCTGAATTCAGAAACGAAACTACTCCAGTGTATATTAATTTTCATTATGCTAGCTTTGAGATTGTCTTGTTATTCCAGATTTTTAATAATTTGCTCAAATTTTTCCTGAAGTATCAGGATGCACAGGTATCAACCACCCAGTGGGCATAGTGCAGAGCCAGCCAAGTGCTTCATTCTGCTGCTTTGCCAGCTGGGAACAGCTGATACAGCCCGATGTACTGCCCAGATAGGGTTATTTCACCCGAAATATGGTGTATGTTTGAGGCATTTTGGGGACTTTGGGAAGTAGGAGGAAGAGACTCTCAAGGGGAGTGAAAAACGCAGAATACAAAAGCAGGAATTCCACAATATAGGAGAGAATGATGGAGAAATACTGCTGTGTGTTCATGTGCAAGTTTTACCCTTTTAAGTGAATTACAGTAATCACTTCAAACAATGTACTTTTAAAATAATATACAGGTTTCTCAGAGCCTTTAGTTGACCCAGCACAGCTGTTATTCTGTTATGCAAGAAGATAGGCCTGCTGTAGTTTCTGCTAACATACCAAGTAGCTATATTTTTAATAATTTATTAATGATTTCTGGGAAAATGGCACTTTTTCCCAGTGTGCTGTTTCACTTGCTAGAACTATACAGTAACAAGCATCAAACAACAAAAAATGGTTGTTAACCAGTGCTCTACATATTCTCTTATGAGTCTGGCAGTGCCCATTCTCAGTCTCAGTAGGATGTTTGAGCTGGAAGATACATAGAGGTATTTGTATTTTACTAGTATTGAATGTTATTTTCTGTCTTTCTGTGACATTCAGATATCATAGCTGATTTTATTTGAATAATACATTGCCTTTCTTAAAGGTAAAGTGTTTCCAAGTTGCTATTTTCTTACAGGACACACACTATCTTCAATGTTAAGTGTTGTATTTTGTCACCTCTCTTTATTATTGCATTGGATTGTTTCTCTCTTGTGACTTCAAAATTGACTTTTCATGCCACCCTTTCACAAAACAGGATGTGGCAACCCTGGCAGTCACATGAATGTAAAACACCTGGAGGCATAACAGAGCCTTACACAGTTTAAACTTTGATTATATAGGCAAAAGCAGGAAAGTTGAGCAATTAAAACATTTCCATTGGGATTCCTGCTTGACTTTCCACAAAGCTCCACATGCTCATGTGAGACACAAGTAACATCAGATTAGACTTCTGCTCTTAAATGGATTTTTTTATTCAGTGTCCTGCCAAAGTGGGTTTCTCTGTGGAATAACTCATTCCAGCCTACTGCTCAGCTCTTTCTGTCTACTCTGCTTGTAGGTTTGCTGTCTACTTCATTCTTGGATTATTTTATCCCTGCTAATTTAAGAATTATTTATCCTTCTGCAAGAAAATGTCTCTGTGTTTTTGGGGTAACTCAGATTCTGTTATAGGAAGCATGTAGGTGTTCTGGAAGAAAATGCTACAGTCTTTGTAAGAAGTGGTTATTAGCATGCTCTGACATTTAAAGACAATTTTTTAGAAGTTGGTTGTGTGTCAGAGTAGAAAAAAACCCATTGTGAAATCAGTCAAGGACCTAAGCAGCTTGAGAAAATTCTTTTAAGGTGCAAAAAGTTTTCCCCCCTCTACTTATGTAGCTAAAACCATGTAAGGCCAAACCTGTAAAGCTTAAAAGGAGAAATACATTGCAACACTTCTGACAGACTTCACTTTCTGGGAGAGTAGGAGCATATACTTAAACTTGCATGTGAAGCAAAATAAGACTCGAAGGATCAGGCACTGTCTGTTTTTGTCTGGGTTTGAAGGTTTTGGTTGTGGGGTTTTTTGTGTGATAAACTTATAAATTTGGATTTTTGTAGGCAATTGGAACTTGGAAAGTCAGCTTCTGTCTTTGGCCCACAAAAATGTTACAAAATTAATTCATTTCTTAGGAAGACTGAACTTGATTGCCAAGTGTATCTTATTCTTCACAGCACATCAGGATATGTAGTGATAGGAAAATCTTCTTGCTCACTGCTGGCTTTTTCCCTTTGTCCTGGCACACAGCTGCCTGCATTCTCGTCTCCCTTTTCCTCTACATCAGCTAACCACAGAAGATTTCATTAGGAGTTGCTGATGATCATCTTCACTGGGAGAACTTTGCCTCTTCCTTATTCATGTCTCTTATTCACTCTCTGATCCAGATAATCTGAAGGTGCAAATGACAAGATGATCATTTGTACAGTAAGTAGATACTAAGTGAAAATGTAATTTCACATCATTTCAAAACTCTCCTGCCTTGATATCTGCATCCAGCATGATAAACATGCTTGCAAGTTTAATGTTGTGTTCTTTTTCTTCACTTCAGAACTGCCAGTGAATTGGAAATTGGGTTGGCTTATCTTGTTTGCTCTGACTTTTTTAGTAAAATCACCTTGATAAAGACAACATGCATCTGACTTGCCAGATAAAATGGTGTGTTTGTAACAAGAGAAAGTACCTCTGCCCCCAAGTACCCCTGTTTTTTGGAGTCACTGAAGCATATTGGTGTTCCCTATGATGCTTCCCCCCAAGGGACCTTGTGGGAGGTCTGTGTGTTGCTCTCATGGCATTGGGTGCATATAACAGGTGAGCCAGCATTGAGAAGTGTAGCATTTGTAGCTACACAAGGAAATAAATCCAGATCTTTGATGAATTGGGGATATTCACGGCTGCTGAGAAGTGATTTTCATAGCCAGACTGAGAGGATCAGAACACAGGCATGGTGTGGCCAATCAGTGATTCATCTGGAAAGCTGCAAGCAAGTACTCCTGTTCATGATTTGTTCTGTCTAAGATCTGTTGATCTTGCTAAGATCAACATCTGACTATCAACATCAACTATTCAAAATCTTCCAAGATGAGTTTTCTAAGATTCTGTTGGGTGTAGATGCCCGAGCAGGTGCTGCAGTAAGCCTTGTGTTTGGTATAGCGAGTTGTAATGTTAGTTATTCTAAAGGTATGATATAATAACAGATTATTGTTGTTCATATCTGTGTAATAATGGAAACTCTCTGATTGTACTTTCCATTTTACACATTGTCAGAACCTTGGACCTTAATCTTGCTCTTTGATTGACAACTGCAGCCAGGGAAAGAGCACTCGTATTGTTTGTGAGAGTTGCATCTGTTCAACTTGATTCAGCTGAGAGTATTTGCATATTCTTAAGTATTTCTTCTGAGAGGGCCTAAATCCTTCTCAAGTGTTTGATGCATTTTTGAAATTCATTCATAAGGTATCTACATGCACTAATAGTTCTGTATAATATTGCTGTGCATAATCTGTCAGATAAGGCTAGTTTTTTAAACAAGGTATTCTTTGGGGATGACATATTACATTCTGACTTATTCTACTGGGCAGAAATGTCAAGTACTTTGAAAAAGGATGCTTGAATGTTTTGATTGAATTAGTATTCTTTATTCAACACAAATTGTCAACTGCAGCAAAAGGTAATCTTACTCTGAGAACGTTTTTCTAAAGAATGAATAGCAGGGTTTTTTGTTTTATTTTTTGTTACTGGAGCTTTTTTACATATAATCATTCCTTTCCTGCTGATGCTGATATTAGATAGAACAAGAGAGTAGATTCTTAGATACACTTTAGATTAATTAGTCTGAATTAATCTAAAAGTTTAATCTAGTTAAACCATGAGCAACACTTTTATATTGAAATACAACTTAGGCTTTTCAAATAAAATTTTGGCTTTTGTCTTTCTCTATTTTGCTCTTTGTTTTTTCCTTGCAAAATTTTTATCAGTATTTTTGGAAGTATTGTCAACTTTAGTTTCAGAAACCTCTCACTCTTGATAGTGCATGTACAACACTAATGAGAAGAACCACTGCTCTGATAAATATTCAGGTATTATATTGTGCATGGAACACAAACTAGATAACCTCAAACCATTATGTAAAGAAATACATGCATGGTTGAAACCCATGTCTTCCATGGGCTGGAAGTTCCAGTCCAGAACTGTCCAAGTTTGGACAGAGCAAGTCCAATTTGCTGTGAAAAGAAATGGAAATATATTCCCAGCAGTTTAATTGGATGTGTGCTGTGGATCTGCTTCAAGCTCAAGTCACTAAAGACATCATAGATGTTGTATGGAACACCACTAATCACAAGGGACAACCTTGTTTTTCCCAATTGCACTAAGAAAGTGTTCAAAGTTCCACCACCATTAGTGACTGATGTAGTTTAAGGAATGGTTTTCTGTCGCTTGACAGGGCCATAGGGATTTTTTGAAAAAAGACAAAAACCAAAGAACCACTAGAGATTTTACAGGTGCTTTTTTTGTTTTGTGTAACAGTGCCTTTTACATTAGCTTTGTTTTTCCTTTGCTTTCAGGAATCTCCTTCTGGACGTAGAAAAGCGCTTGCCACCAGCAGCATCAACATGAAGCAATATGCCAGCCCCATGCCTACCCAGACAGATGTCAGGTTAAAATTCAAACCTTTGTCTAAGAAAGTGGTATCTGCCACACTACAGTTCTCCTTATCTTGTATTTTCCTGAGGGAAGGAAAAGCCACGTAAGTTGTTGTTTGTTGGGGTTTTTTTAAACCAGATAGCCTGCTTTGTGTTGCTTTTCAAAGAATCCTTTGGATAAAGAGCTCTTTTTGTATAGAATGGTGGAATTTGAGAGTATCCTTCAGCATACCTATCATTCCTGCCATACTTGGTTTCTTAACTGAGTAAAAGTTGTTTCTTACTCTGATTTCAGCCTTGTGTTCTTCAGAGACAAATGGCTTGTGCTCTACTCTTACAGACATTTTAAAAAACAACAGCTTAAAAGTATCTACAGGTCTGAAATCAGCAGGATTGTGTGTTTAGGTGCATGCATGTGTTCATTCAACAATACCCTTGCCAGACTTCAAGGGAGCCTACTGATATTTCACAAAGGATGCAGTAAGGACAAAGCCAGTGGGAAGGTGAGGGAGGATGAAGTCAGAATTGAGATTTTGAGTTGAGCACAAGAACATCCTGTGGAAAGAGTTCTCTTGGGCACTGATTACCACTCCCTTGACTCACTCACTTGGTTCTGTCCCTTATTTCAGTGGCCTTTGGAGGGCAGAGGATACAGATTATTTTTGCAGATGTTGTAACCTCTCCTGCAACTTCTGTCAGATTCCAGATGTTGGATATTCATGTGGCTGGAGAATGGATTGTTTTTCACAGTCCTGGTTTCAGCTAGGGTAGTTTTGATTTTCCTTTCTATCTCTAGAATGTGGCAGAACAAAAAGAGGTAGATGGGGGAAAGTAGTGCTCTAATGGTTCTTCTGCCTCTTCCTAAATTCTTTTTCTCTCCAAAAGACTAGCAGTTTACTTCCAGCTTTCAATATTCTGAGTGCATTTTTGGACATTGCCCTCTGCAATACAAGGGCCCAAAAAATGTTGCATGAGCAGCTTTCCAGGCTGCCATGTTAAAACATTTTGACACAAAAAAGATTTTTATCTGCATGGTTTGAAAGCCACAGATCCATTCACTACTGTTAATTACTGTTTCCCCTCTCTGATTAACCTGTTGTGAACCACGTCTTGGCATACCATATAAGAATGATATTTTGAAGTATCTAGGTGTGATTTAACATGGTTAAAATGCAGTTGAAAATGAGAATGCAAAAAGTCAGTTGCTGATAAGCTCTTTAATTTTTTGGAACAACCAGCATCCGTGAAACTATACAGTTAATAGCTATATTATGCTGTTACTGGGTTTCGAGGCCATAATTTGTAAAAACTGATCCATTTAGGTTTGCTTATACCTTCTTCCCATTGAAATTGATAAGTTTCAGAGTGAAGACTGTAAATCAGGTAGATTTTAAGTTATTGACAGGGCTTTCATAGTGCCCTGAACAAGGCATCTGAAAAAAACCTGCTCTTTGTGAAAAAATTGGTTTCCAGGGTGTGTAAATAGACACTGCCTTACTAACCTTTTTTGTTAATCTTGTAAATTATTTCAGATATTTAGAAGAGAGATTTTAATTTATGTAATCAGGAGTTATAAATGAATGTGGTGGTAGGTATTGCATGCAGCATGTATGCAATAGGTCTGGCCAAGCATTTTCACTGTAACTAAGCAGACCAGGCAAGCATTTACCAGCCTTTCTGGTCTGGCTTAAAATTTTAGGAAGCACTTGTTAAGTTAACTCTTGAAGCAAAGCAGTATTTTTTTTTACCCTTTACAATTTTGTTAATTGAAAACTTCCCCTTCAGAAATTTATATATATTTGTGAGTGTATTCATTTTGTTTCTTCACTACATTCAAGATCAGATCTGATATAATAGACCTCCCTGAAGAAATCATCAAAATATTTAAAGAATTTTTAAGAATGCAGTGATATCAGATGTGGTGTTAACAAGCTCCATTTTAATGCCTGGTGTGTTGTTTGTTATTTAGGGATGAAGACATGCAAAGCCTGGCTAGTTTGATGAGTATGAAACAAGCTGATATTGGAAACCTAGATGATTTTGAGGAAGACAATGAAGAAGACGAAGAAAACAGAGTGAATCAAGAGGAAAAGGCTGCAAAAATTACAGGTTGGTTTTTCCACAGGCATGGTGAAATACAGTTTCCTTTGCTAACTGTCCCATGTGTTTTATCCTCATGCTGTATATTTATTTCCCTTGAAGAAAATCCTAACAACCAAAACAATATTTAGGATAGCTCGATTGAAGAGGAACCCATCCATAACTCAACAAAATTTAATATTTGGTAATCCCAGAGCATTGATTTGTGTCTGTGTGTCCTGGTTTTGGGATAGAATACACTAAGTAGGTAAGCAAAGAACCAGTGTGAACAGAGGAGCAGAAAAAGTGAAGGGAAAGGGTCAGTGAGTGAGGAGACAAGAGGAGAAGCTCAAGTGAAATAATGAAGGCAATTTGTAAGAATAACTGCAAAATGAGTTGTGCCATGGACAGAGGCTGAGGTTCTGCTCGATAACATGGCAATTCCAGGCTGCCTATTGCTGCCTTTCGGGTGGGAGTGTCTCATGGAAAAGAAATCGGGAGGCTGTTAAAGGACTTTAATGAATTTGATAGGGAAGTTGTTTGAAGTGAGAGAGTGTAATCACATTTGAATTGCTGATGAAAATTCTTAATGTGTCCAGGATGGCTGAACTAATCGAGGCAAGTCAGATCAGGATGAGATGATGTTAAATTGTTGGTAGAGATCAGTATATAGTACTGTTCCAGATGAGTTCTGTAGGAGCTCTGTGTAAAAAATCAGGAAAAGAAAATTAACTTCTAGTGCCAGAATTCATAACTTCCAATGCTCTTTTAAAATGTCTGAAATAAAGGGATCCTTCTCCAAAGTGAGGGAAGAGCATCCCAAGCGGAGGAACGAATTATCAAATCTGTTCTTGAAAATTCAGAGGAACATTGGTTCAGTGTTATGAAACATTACTTTCATCACTTCTTTTTAAGCTTTCGTTGCAATCAAAAGGTTCAGCCTGAAGCAGTTATTACTTAGTTACATTTAGTGTTGTGAAAGGATGCAAATATGTTTTCTGTATGCTTTACATATTCAATTAAACATTTTTTGCCCTGGCCAAATCTCTACTTATGCTGTATGTGTCTGGCACAGAGCATATTGGAAAGTCTGGAATGAAATATCTGAGGAACCAAGATAATATATTCTTGGTCAGGGAGCAGAGATATACCAGTCTGGTCACACTGAAATCATTCTGCAAGGTCGACTTATTTCCCAGTGTAACCAGAATAAATCAGATCACAACATCAAAGAAAACCTGACATGTTCACCAGGCCATTGGATAATCACAGAGAAGGCCAAATTAAGGAGAGGTAATGTACAGTCTATGGAAACTCCTGTGCACAAGGATTTTATTAAGATCTGCCTAGGTGCTGCACTGAGGACTACAGAAAACCCATATGCAGAAGGGCAGCAGGTGAAAAGCATCAGGTCTTGCTGCTCAATTCTGTTGATTTTGCAGTGTTCAGCAAGTGATTCTTACAAATGATTCCTAAACAAGCAAAAATCTGATCTAGGTTGGACTAGGCTGTCTACTATCCTTTAGGTATGGAGTGAACATCCCTGGAGATAGATGGGAAGGGTGAGCTGGCTGATGTGCAGCACAAGGCGTTTTAGAGGAATTTCAGCTCTTACATCTGCTATTGGAAAGGCCAAAATTACCTGTTCAAAGCTAACAATACCTCCTTGAAAGGCAGAAGTAATAAAAACTTCTGGAATACACATTTTCTGTCTCTTGCTCAGCCTGCTCTGATACTGTTTTCTAATGATACCAGATGAGAGTGTTGGGCTGGTCTTTTTGTAGATGAATCATGATGTGGGGAAGGTCCAACCTTAGACTTTTTCTTCTTATGTTGGCTATAACAGCTGAGTTGCCTTGTGAAACAGCTTTTCCCACCTTTGAGAAGGAGTGGGATGTTGAAGGGGAATGTGTGCATGCAATTTCCCAAGCAAATAGGAGAACATAAAACATAGAGCAGTAAGTGAACATCAATAAATAAGATGTAAAGTACCTATTTCAACATGTGTTCAAGATTGATTTCATTGGCAGTTGCAGTGACTCTTGTAATAAATATCATGAATGGGGAAGGCCAGGAGAAGAGCTGAGAAAGCAAGGGAGAAAGAGGTAGAAATCATTGTAGAAAAAAATTGGAAAGAAGGAAATGTAACAAAACTGATATAGCAAAGAACTCTTTCAAAAACTGTGCTCACAGAATACCATAAAGTTAATTGAGGAAGTTACATAACCCTTTTGAAAGCTTGCTGTTACCAACATTTTCTCCTCTTGTGCCGCCGTGCTGGGTGTTGGCAGCTGAGGAGCTGGAATGCTTCACTGACTCAGAGTGCCCCGCGGCAAATCCCTCACCTCGGTGCGCCTGTTTTCCCAACTGTAAAACGGGGATACTGCCTGTAACAGCTCACGGGAACGATGGGAGCATTACACAGCTAATGTTTGTAATTGGGCTTGGAAAAAGTAAAGTGCAAGTAGCAAAGAGGGGAGGGATTGTTCTCCTACCTTTTGACTCAAGGTTTTCTCACAGAAGCAAGGGATGACTTGAAGGCTGAAAAGTTATCGTTCCCAAGGCAAGGCTGCAAGAGGTGCTGCAAGTCTTCTATCAGACACCGTTTCTTTTTGCAGTGTACAACAATTTTTGTAGGTTTTGTTTGTGGCGGTTTTTTTCATTGTGCCCAAAGTTACAGTTTCATAGATGAATATATATATCCACTGCTGGGAGGACAAGGGAGGTCTGCTGTGTGGGGCTCTAGATGGTGCAGGTGAGTTAGGAAATGCTTCTCATCTTCCTTGATGGGTTGCCTAACTTTGAGTAGGTATCTGTGCCTCTGTTTCTTCAGCTATGGAGTAGGTGGTGCAGTACTGACTGACCTCAAAAGCACTGTGGATTCTGGGTGGTGGTCAGCCTGGAATTGTTGCCATACAACTGACCAGACTGAAAGATGTTTTCCAGTCCAAGCAGTACTTTCACTTAAAGAAATCTCCCTCCATCTCACTCTTTCCCTCTCTTCCTTCCCAGTATTTCTTGTTGAAATTTTTCATGTGTAAAAGCTATATCTTCCCCGACTGTTCTGTGTGAGGTGGAAAATTGTTTTTTGCCATGAATTAAGTTTCAAATATTTTGTTTCTACACTGTCAATATACATGGATTTAAAGCTCCCAGAATTATCCTGTCCTTAGTCTTCAGTGGAACACAAGACATCCCAATGTACTTGAAGAAAATATGCCTCATAACTCACAAACAGGGCAGTAATAAATAAGTTGGTTCTCTTAATGTTTTAATTCCTACTTAGAGCCTCGTGCTGAAGTTAATAGCTGCCTCCTGTGGCTGTCCTGGGGCACCACATGGCATCAGCAATGTGCCCATGTGCTACCTATTGCAGCAGTCTGAATCCCAGCATGTTTCAAGAGCAGGCTTCTGGGTAACAATATGTGTAACCCTTTTTTTGCAATTTGCAAAACTATATGTCTCCTGAAAACTTCTGGTATGGTACATTTACTATTTTTTTTTTTTTGCTCAGGATCGCTAAGCTGCTTGCAAAAAAAAAGAAAAAAAAGAAAAGAGAGAGAGAAGAATGAAAAAAAACCCCAAAACCCAAACCAGTGATTTATGTGACATACTTGTAGAACAAGCTAATGTGTGTTTGTAGATAATGAGATTTATAAAAGATAATATAGGATATAAATCTCCAACCTACCATTTCCATACTCCAAAATATGACATAAACCATTTAATATTGTAATGAGAAACATTGTAGTGCATATGGGTGTTTAGGTTGGCAGATAAGACCAGGTGATTCAGACCACATCAAAGAACTCTTTCTTTTTAAAGGTCTGAACTTAATTTGTTATTTTCTGACAATAAAAACTGAATTGTAATTGTTTCAGGCTTTTTTTTTCACATGCTGACATAATAAATTGTAAATCATGTCAGCATCTGAGCCTGTTTTAAACTACTAATTCGTTAGTACTGCTGTTTTTATGAGGTCAGCTCTGTTTTATTTGAGTACAGGAAGGTATGTTCCATTGTCTATCTCAAGTCTTAAAAATTTCCAGAAGATAGTATTATATTATGCAGATTTCTTGGGTGTATGTATGGTTTTATACTGAGAAAGCTAAGTTTTGGGGCAGTTTTGGTGTTATTTTTTGGGATAATAGTCTTGTTTGTTGGAGCTAAAAATAAGGAAATGAGGATGGTTAAGTTAACTCCTATGTAGACAGATATTGGTGTAATCCCATGTAAGCAGATTTGTGCTGTAAGGTCAGGATCAGTTGGGAGGTGCATTACAGAGGAATTCTCCTTGGAGTTTGTCACTGTCACCATCTAGGATGTCCAATAGATATTGGCAGAGTAATTTTCCTTGGTAATTTGCAGATTGGCATGTCTGTGGGTTAAATTTGGCAAAGAAGTTTTTATCCATATGACAGAAATATTATCAGGTTCTGGTCTGCTTTGGGCCTCAGGTTCTTTGTGCAGTCTATGGAGGCATGAAATCAGGAGTGGTGTCAGTGTGTCAGCTCTGAAAAAGCATGGAAAAAGCCCCCATGACTAGGAAGTTCTGGGTGGCCATGAGCACCAGCATGAGTTGGGACAGCCAGGATACTACTCAATTTTTACCTCAATTCGATATCTTGCTGCCTAAAACTAGTTCATTTTGCTTTCCCAAACAAATACCAAATAAGAAAAAGTCAAGTTCAAAACAGCAGTAAACTAGAAGTGTTACTGAGAAGTAACTTTTTGTGTACACAAGAAATTAAAGTTTAAAGGAAATACAAGAATGACTGGCATGAAGCTCTAACTTTGCTGGTGACACCAGAAGACATCATGCATTTATTTCATTGGGAAAAGACAGGAGATGAAAAAGACTGTTGGTGGGGCAGTGGTATTCAATAAGCAGGATCATCTGTCCTGAGTTTTCTCTTGCCTGTTTGTCATCTGGAAGGATGAGGAAGGCTGTCCCCTCTCCACAGAAACTTAGGCTCAGCTCTCTCAGAGATGCCCCAGGCTCAATCCTCATTACTACAGAAGCTCCATTTGTCAGATGCTGTGGATGGGACTGCGTTAGGGGGGGGAGCAGAGAGGAATTTTTCCCCTTGGGCCAGAAGCCACTCAGACCTAGCTGTTTTTTGTTTCTTTCCTTCCAGAATTATGGAGGCATCCCCATCTTGACTAGAATTTAAAATTAACATATTGTAAAAATTACTAGTTAATGGCAATTCAGAGCTCTCCACTATGGACAGAAGGTGAAATAGGATTTTAACAAACAGCAAGGTGTTACTTACATAGCATGACAATGAAAATTCAATCAACATATACATTCAGTTTGCATTCTCCTGGCACAGTACTGATAATGTATTTTAAAACTATTCAGGTAAATTTAGCTTGTCATAGATCAGAATGTAATGGTGACTAATTGTAAATGTTAAATTATCAGTGTGCATATAAATAAAAAAATAGAAAAAATTGCATGTTGTATAGGTTAGTTTTCTGTAGCCTTAAGGGTTTGGGATGGAGATAAATTGTTCTGGGGCTGTTTTGTGTTGATTGAAAATGTTTTAATATTAAGGTTTTTTTCATGAGCAGGAAAAAATCTGTAAATTAAATCTAGTACATCTATCTAAATTTTCAACTGATGTGCATACTCATCCTCATAAAACAAACTAGTGTTGCTGACACCATTAACCTGCTAGGTTTGGTTTATGTCTTCTTAATGGGGTTTCAGGTTAAATTATAACTGAAGCACCTATACAGGTATTTTGCTGTAGTTATGTAATTGTAAAGACTCATTCCAAATCTATTCTTTTACCCTCTCTCCCTCGCTCTCTCTCTCTCTTTCTGGTAACAGTGTTCTTTCCACTTCTGTTTCATTAAATGCCCTTGCCTTACGTTTGTCTTGACTGGCTTCTATTTACAGAAATTGTAAACCAGTTGAATGCTCTGAGCAGCTTAGATGAAGATCAAGATGACTGCATAAAGCAAGCAAATATGCCTTCAGCTAAATCAGCCAGTTCCTCTGAAGGTCTATGAGCTTTCATCCTTTCTTTCTGTTTCTGATTGTATTTACTGTGACCCATTACCTTTTGACTCCTGCCTGTATTCAGCTGTCAGTTTTATCTCTGTGCTTCCACCCAGCATGACTCTCAGTAATTTGTAGTGCATCCAACAGGTAACAACATGATAGAGAAAAAGCCTGTCTCCGCTACAGCTCCATTGTCATCTGATAATGAACAAGAAAGAAAAAAAATTACAAAAAAAAGGAAAATGAAACCATCAGACCCTAAGCTTAAAACATTAGTTGTGTAGTCAGTAATACTTGACCTTTCTAAAGTGACAAAATGTCCCCTCTCTGCTTTTATGTGTGTGTTACATCCAAAAATTAAAATTTCCTGATAGTTAACGTGTATGTGAACAATCAGAATCACCGTACTTTAGCTTGTTAGATATTCTGCAACACTGATTTAATGAAGAAAAGAGAAGGCTTTCTTAGTAGTCATTTCTGTTACATAACGTTCTGATCAGCAAATAGAAGTTTCATTCATTTCACTTTTTTTTTCCCCTTTGTTGATGTACTTACTGGACTGTGTTAACTTAGTTGTGCAGTTCGTGCCATACCCTGGTGCAGTGTTTCGAGGGACTGTTGTCACAGGGCTTTTTGAGCTTCAGATGTACGATGATGATGAACGATTTGTCTCTATTTTAAAACAATATTCCAATTTGTTTGTAGAGCTTATCAATAAGCTTAATTTTCTGGATGAAGGGGAGCAAGACCTGGCCAACTCCAGCACAAACCCTTTTGGTGATCCTGACACAGCAGAATTAAATCCATTTGGAGACCCGGATGTTGAAGGTAATGAATTTATTTTACATAATTCATTGCTACTTCAAAATGCTTAGTGAAACGTGATTTTTACATCTGTAGAGCTACAAATGAAAAATTTTATTTTGATTAAATACAATTATTTCATGCAGCACTGTGGTACCAATAGCAGTGATCCAGTTGCCACTCGGAAATTGATTTATCCTTTGAGTCACATCCTTTGTGTTGAGGCACATTCTGTGTATATGCTACTGGGGGCTACCAGTTGAAGCAAAGACTTTTAGACCTATCAGATGTGTTACTAGTACTCACCTCATGTAGTATGAATGAGCAACACACACTGTCAAACAACACCTGCTCCACGTGGGTGATGGTTTATATCATAATTTCCTTCAGTGCAATCTTCACTGCATCACAGGTATTCTTGGTTAGCACTAATCTTCAATATTACAATTTAATTTTCTCTCTTTTTTTTTTCCTTTTTTTTTTTTTTTTTTTTTTTTGCTTTTTTGGCTTCCTCAGTTAAGCCTTCTGGCATCATGCCTTGCACCACATGCTAGGTGTTAATCCCCTTTCCAGACTGACATGCCCATTCTTGTTCCATTTGGGTGAGATGTACAACCCCTGTAAATTTTTAAGCTGATAAGATTTCGGCCATGAAGCCAGAAAGGAGCACCAGGACAGCAAATATCTCTGCTGTCCTCAACTCCATGCCCAGATATGCAGGCTCCCATCTGCTGGATTTCTCACTTTTGGCTTGCAGCTGTTCAAAAGGCCAATTCATAGTTGATTCCCAAATTTGAAGCTGTATTCAACCTTTCCTGTTCAAAGCTCCAAGACTTTTCTTCTTACAGAAAATACCAAGTCACTCTGTAATGGCAATGGAGAAGAGCTGCACTGAGCAGGGTGCAGCCAGGGGATTTCTAAGGCCACGCCAAAGAGAATGGATTTCCAAGCTTCAGTTTCCACCTGTGGTCACTCACTCTCTTTGGACAAGCTGAGTGTTTATTCACAACACAGTTTTCTCTGCCTTCAGAGTCCATAGAGAATGATGTGGGTTGGGATCAAGTCCTGTCATACTTCGGCTGTGGTGTGACTCACAGCTTGTATTTCTGAAACAGGGACATTGCACTGTGTTCTGTATTTGGCAGCTGAAGCCATGAAGCCACTATCCTGGGCATCTTCTCCCTCCTATAAAGTTGTCAGGTTTTTCTAGAGCTGCGGAAGCGAGTTGTTTCAGCTTTGTAGATAATAATATATATGGATTAGGTTCTAGTGTCTAAATCTTTGGCTTTGTTTCCTGTCTGTTCCTTGACAGTAAATTCCCTTAGGATCATGGAAGGAAGCAGAATAAGCAGGAATGTAAACCCCTTTGGTAGTCCGTAAATAACTTGTTCTAAGAGACTTAGCCTATTTCTTTCTTCTTTCTCTGCTCTAGAAAGAAGAGCTCCCTTCTCCATGGAAAAATCTGCACAGATCCCATCCTACCTAAACTGCTTTTTCCAAACACAGCTTATCTTTCCTTTCCAGAGAGAACCTATTCTGGAATAAAGCAGTGGGTGTTCTGGCCACAAAATACAGGGACTCCTTCTCATCTTGGGGACAGGGAGAAAGAGCTGGTGTTGTTTCTTAGACTGGAGTAGCTTGATACCTTGTGGCAAGTTCACTATGAGCAGCCTGCATCCAAGACATCAGCTTGCTTGTGTTCCTAAAACACTCTCAGCATTATCAGGGGCAATTTTTTTCAGTTGATTCTGGTTCTTTTGGTGACATCTGCTGTTACTGTCATCTTCATTCAGAGGTGTGGACACTTCCATTTCTCTGGGTCTGTTCTGTATACTTAGGACAGTCTCTGTGATCAGACTCTTGAGTCCCATCTACAGCTGTGGGCAGCAACACTGAGTTGTTGGGTGTGTGAATTCCAAGTATGCCTCCCACGCACAGTCACTGTCATGCAGCAGTCAACATACCATAACAGGACTGTGATTGGGATAAACAGGGTGTCACTAGATTCTTCCTACTGTGTCATAAGGTGTTTTTTATTTGGGAGGGCTGGACCTTCTGTAAGATGCATGTGACAGTGTCTTCCTGGAGCACTAAACCAGGCTGAAAGATCTGCAGGGTTCCAGGTTATCCGACAAAAAGTGGGACATCTGTTGTGGCATTTTTAAAGCTCTTATGTTATGATGAATGGCTTCTGAAAGATTCTTCTTTTTACCTCAGACACCTCTGAGAACCACTGGCTCTTCCACTCCAGACCTATCTTGTCCCTATAATGGGAACCAGTTGTGCTCCCATTACCTTGCTTGGCCTTCTTGACATGTGCCTTTCCTCCATTCCGCTTCCTCCACAGAAAGTTGAGGGGGAGAAAAAGTGGTGCTGAGACAAATCAGAGAAGATGGTTTTGGTCTTCAGCAACAGCAGGAATCTGCTGTGTATTTCTATGGCTAATTGGATCAGTGTTTCTACATGGGGAGCACCTAGACATTACCATTTTGGGGAGATTTCCCTTTGTTTTGAAATGCATTTTGAGGCTACGCAATATTGTAGCTGTTCTCATTCTGTTGCCCAACTGCTGAAGTCTGCCCTGTTTGTGTCCCATTATTCATTCATGGTTCTATTCTGAGACCTCAGTGGAACTTCTATTACTGCCATCTCTTTCTAGGAAGCTCTTTGAGACTGTGCCTGCATGTTTGCTTTTGCCTCCTGAAGTGAATGTAACCTTTTCAGTGGCCACCCCAGAAGCTTGAGAGCATGACAGAGGTTCAGGAGTTTAAGGCAGGCTTTCTCCTACAGGCTTAAAGAGTCACATTACCTGTTTCACCTGTCTTGTGATCTGCTTAAATCAAGAGATTAACTTTTTATGTGTGCAGGAATGAAGTATTTTTCTGTTCACTTACATGTTAGTCTCTTTATCTTTTTATCTGGACAAGGCATAATCTGGAATTTAGACTCTGCGAAAGTTCAGAGTCTTCTGTAGAATTTGTTACTTAATTTCCCCAAGACGTGCAGAGCAGCCAGCTGGAGCCTCCTATCCTGAGTACTTTGCCATCAGATGTGAGGAGGCATGATATGCTATTTGGCAGAGATATTCCAAGGATATTCCTATCGAGCCTGTACCGTGTGTGCTCCGAGTCACCCAGATTATGAATATGTATGTATAGACAGTCACTCAAAGAGAAAGGAGGATTACTTGCCAGTAGATACTGTTTCCTAGACAGATATTTCTTGTGCCTGTTCACAAACCAGCTACTTTCCCCTCTATCTTCCTAATCCCGTAATCACTTAACCGTGGGAATGTGGGGTGGAGAGAAACTAAAGGCATGAGTGCTTCCAGCATCCGTGTGCACACTGTAGGTGTGGTGCATGGCAGAGGGTCATCAGCAAGCTGGCTCTGGAGGCTGCTGGGATTTAAGAAGTCCTCAGTGTCAATGATTTTACACACACAGCAGAGTGAAGATGCATATGAACAACTCACCTCAAAAAAATCTTCAGATGTGTTTCTTGGTTGACATGTCAAATTGAGGCTTATTCCCTCTGTATCTACTAGGTCAGCTAGACATCAGAAATCTGGGAAAAATCAAAAATAATCTCTTTGAACAGGGTATATCTACAGCTTTATATAAGACAACCTTTACATGATCATTTGAGGACTGCCTTTTGGATTTTTAGTCACAGTGCAACAGAATTATAAAATCAGTTAATTTCTGTGCAGAATATTTACTTAGGGAAGTCAAGATGTAAAACAAATGAAAGCAGAAAACCACAGCAGACTTTCATCATTCCAGATATTTTTTTTAATTTGGTGGGGAATACAAATTTTGAAGTTGCATATGACCTATACAACACACACAAGACATGAGGGTAACTCTTGGCTGGCACCCCCTGGCATTTAGAACATTTCCTTCAGCAGTGTATTTCATCACCTTGTGCATGGACTTCCGAGCTCCCTGCAGCATATTTTACACTGAAAATGAAAACAGTGTTACAATGCAGCACCAAATCCCAAGTTGTTCCTACACAGTCCTACACACAGAGCAGCACAGGAACCAGTTGAGAGGAAAATGGTGACTCTGTCCCTTCTATTTCTTTGTGAAAAGCAGTGTGTTGTGAGTGTATGAATAAAAGGATCAGAAAATCCCCAGTGGTGTATGGGGACGTCAGTCATTACTCTTTCTAGAAGCTCTGGGCAGTTCCATTTTTGCTGTGTGCTGTTTGGTGGGTGCTCACACCCCATGGTGCCTCTGTGCCAGCCTGCCAATCAGGCAGCCAGTGATGTAACCGAGTACCTTTCACATGTGGCTTGTTCTTTCATCCTCTGCCAAGGAAAAAGTGGTGTGCCATGTTTTGGTGGAGGTTTTGTTTGGTTTTAAGGGATGTGTCACAATATGTTTGTGTTACAAAAGGCAAGTGGGTTGAAGGGCAGGGTGATTTCTGGAGATGCTCTGGCTGATTGTGCAGATAGGTAGTGCCAGAATGATTATTATCACAAACAGTGTTTCTCAGTAGAGTTAGGGCAAGTAGTGTTTCCAGAATCTGGCACAAGAGCAGCTGGTGCTTCTGCTGTAGTAATACTTCTGCCTCTCTTGTCACTCCTACCCCTGTGGCTTTATTACTTAATCATGCAAAATTATTTTGTATTTGACTCTTGATGTGCCAAACTGCAAGTATCTTTTTCCTTTTTTTGGTAAATTTATATCAGTGTAGAGACTGGAGTCCTGTGTGGAGCTGTGATGAAGGATGTGGGGAAAGCAGGGGAATCTGTGTTGCCTTCTGAATATAAAAGCAGCTTCAAGAGGGAAATAGACCCCTTCTAAGCTGTTGTATGTTTAGCTTGCCAAAGTGCACTTCTCAGCATCATCGGCTCTTTGAGAAAATGAGTCTGTTACAGAAAAGTGACAGGTGACAGTGGGTGTGGCTTTAAGTGCAGTGCTGTTGAGTTGTCATCATCAAAGCAACTTAATTTGTTATAGAGAGGCTTGTGATGACCAACATTTGACACAAAACTAGTTCTAAAGAGTTTCAGAGACCCAGTGGGATAGCACCTGTTTGGGTTCAGGTGGGGACCCTTGCAGGAATTCTCCCTCCCTTGTGGGGACATTGAAGAAAGGAAAACAGTATCCTGGATGGCAAGGGTAGAGAGAATAAGTAGCCAAGTTAAGTGGGTTCTAGCTGAGCCTCTAAAAAATTCTGCCTATAAAAGTGTCTTGAGAATGACATTTTTAGAGCTTTTTTAATTGCAGCCTGCATGTAGGATTTTGTGAAATATTTTAATTAATAACAAGCCAGAGGTGTCTGCGCACTGATATGTAACACTGTGTAAGGCCAAACATGTAGTTACTGTTGAGCCAATGAAAAAGAGAAAGAATTTTGTCATATCGTGTTACAGCACTTGATCCAGTGTTGAAATAGAAAGAATTGCAAAAACTATTTGCATTGCCCCTTAAGATTTAAACAAGCATTTAACTCACTGTTTCCGGGAGACACATAAAAGCAAATTAAAAGTAAAATCTTACACCATAGTTTTAAGAGGTTGTTTCCCCAGAATGTTTTTAACTTCAGGACATATTACTGACTTCCCTTCTTATGTGTTATCGGAAGGTTTCCCTCAGATATGATAATGTGTATTTATCAACAGATTCATGTGCAGATGCAATGATCCATCATATGAAGTTGCAGAAGCAGCTATTTGTAGTTGTCCACTCTCCTGATAAAATATTCTAATATCTGAGCAAAGTTTAAAGTAGTAAAATGTTTGGTTAAAGCTTTGTCAATAAACCACACTATTTGAACAAGATATCAGTCCTTTTTTTCTGCATTTCATTAGTTATTTTTGCTTTTTGTATGGAAATCTCTTCTGAGGACACATCTCAAAAGCACTTCTGCTTGGTCTCATTCATCAAATCCCTAAATGTATGGGTAATATTTGAGTAATATTCTGACTACCACGAGCTTCCAGGCATGATATGTACAGTCTATACTGTATATACAGTATGCAGTAAGGGTGGGATTTGACTCCCCTGACTTTAAAAACAGTTTGGACATATGCCCGTAAGCTTTGAGTGTAAAGGAGTCAGCTCAGCTGCAAATACCCACACTGAGGACATCTCAGGGCAAACAGTGTGAAGCTTTTGCTTCCCTTGACCACCTGCACACTTTTCATTAAGAATAATGTGGATATGGTTATTGGAAGTTAGGTTTTAATGACACTACATTGAAGCTCCTATTTGCGTAGATTTTGAAAGTGCATGACATCCAGTATTGAACAGAGCTTCTGATTATTTGATGCTGCAAGAAGACTTAGATTAACATTACTAAGTGTCTTTGTAACAAATGTTGTATTTCTGTATGGGGATTTGCATTATTCAGTATCCAGAAGCCATTCACTGTAGAATAACAGACACCACAGAAAGGCATTACACAAAGAACAGCATGCAGCTCCAGCTTGCCAATAACTTTTTGTTGTAAAGCCCAAATAAAAGATGAGTGATTTGATTATCTGTCTCTTTAGGGTTAATTTAAATTCATTTTTACTGTGAGATTATGTATTGTTACCAGGGCACACAGGTGTTTTGAAATGTAATTACTGGTAATACTTAATAACTGATTTTTAGTTCAGTAATGTTAAGAAATGAAAAGGTCACCTACTTACTCTCACCATTTTTAAGTCCAGTAATATTATCAAATATGGGATGTCTCAAATAAATAATTTAAAACATTTTGTTAGGACACGAATTGGCTAATAGTTTATGAAAATGTTTTCATATCTGTTGTGGTGCCATTATATGACAAATAAGAAAACCAATAACTAATGTTGAAAAGACCTGTACTAAGTGAGGAAATGAAGCCTATTCGATATAGTCTAAATGAAAAGACCTTTTGAAAGATGTATTTTTGAATAAACAACCATGAAAATTCACCTAAGGCTGTAAGTTTATGTATTGAGAGTTAAGAAGTAGACCTTTTCATATGCCTTTAAAATATAAGGCTCTGATAAAATGCTTTCAAATTTTTAATTTGTTAAATCTGTTTAATGTTGGGGTTTTCTTGTTATGTGGCAGAATTTCACCCTGAAAGAGCTTCGTCTTCAAAGCCAGAAGAAAGTTTCTGTGTTGACAGTTACAATCCCTTCAAGGATGAAGATGCCCCAGAGTACTTAAACCCATTTGATGAGCCAGATCACTCGCCTGAAGCATCTGGAAGTGCAAGAGATTCTCCTCCACAACCTGCAAAAAGGAAAAACGTCAGGCCAGTGGATATGAGCAAATACCTCTATGCAGATACCTCTAAAGCTGAGGAGGAAGAGCTGGATGAGTAAGTATGATTCTCCATCTTTCAGCAGCTTTTCAGGCATTAGAAGTGGGATCCCTGCCTTAATCTTGAGGTGTATTGGGTTGAACCATGGTGATCCTTAATCACCTCCTTAGGACAGGCTCATTCTTGGGCAGCTCAGCTGCAGGAAGCACCATATCCCCAGGTCAAGCTATTTAGCTGAACATGATCAGTAAGGAAACTTGTAAAGAAACCTTGCCTTATTGATAGCAAAAGACTTGATAGGGAACAAGTCTGTGGATCTTTCTGGCACTTCGTGCTCTGACAATTGCAAATGAGCCAGAAATCAAAGGAGCAACAGAGCTTGGGTCTTCCTCTCCTTACTACATAAAATAATAATTTTTGCTAATGATAACAGGGAGTTTGTTTTATCTTGATGCAGTAGGTAAAAAGGAGGAGCATTTTGCAATCTTCATAGCACATTTTTGAGAATCTCCTAAACTGAATATGTGGGAAAGATAACACCATGTGCACTTACTTGGTTGTTTAGCGTGACCACATGTAAAACTTTCATAAACTCACACTGACTGCCTTGTATTATGGTATAGAAACTCTCAGGAAGGGAGAGCTTTTTGCAATTGCTGAACAGCTTGGGAGGTTGGAAGGTGTATCCTTAATCCTTGTTTGTGGTCGTTAGTCACCAACCACACCACTCATGAGACAGTAGATGGTGATTACATCGGAGCAATTTTACAGAGAACAATTCCAATTAACATTTAATTTTACATTATTTAATGAGATTTATCATGGCATGACATCTGCATTACTTTAATATTAACAGAGTTATGGTATCATTATCTTTCCGTTTCTCTGTCGATAGCTGTGGTTTAGGAAATGGAAGGATTCCCAAGCAGTCTAATAGAAACATACGAAGGGCTCTGCAGGATTTTTCCTTTTAAAGCTCTGTGGCCATGGATTTAATGTTGTTGTTTGGTCTGTGAAAAATAAAAGAAACAAATACATAAAGGGCATTGGGAATGATGCCTCTGCCAGCTCCATGTATCAGGACAGTGCCTGAACAAACAGCGCTGGCTTCTATGTCTTCAGAGCACAGTGGGATCACACTGACAGTCACACCAGGCATTCCTGCTCATTCACTGGTCACCAGAATCTGTAGGGAATAAAAATGTGTGTATTGTACACCCACCAAGATACAGGTATAGAGGACAGCAAGGACTGAGAAGAGCAGAAAGAGAAAAAGGGATAAGCAAGTGAAGATTTTTCTGTTTATACTCCCATTTCCACCCTAAGCACATCTGTGCCAAAGGAGCTTGTTGGCAGGGTTGTAACCCTTCCTTTTGCTGTGTACTGGACTTTAGCCCTTGGTTTACTACAGCCTCCTGCTTGTTTTAATGACTCCATTTGCTTCATTGGTGTTTTTTTCCCCAAAGATAAAAATAAATTACCCATC
>VZTR01002834.1:68684-84468 GCA_013400775.1 Chaetops frenatus
CTAACTGGTAAGACTGACAAAATAATTTTTAAATTGGTCAGAATAAAACTTGCTTTCCAATATCATTTGGCTCTGTGGCTTCTTATCTCATTAATTATTGTATAGCTTAGAATAATGCTGTGTAATTGGTCAGGCTATCAAGTTGCCATCTGCTGAAGTTGCCTGTTGCATAAGAAGCCACCAGCCACCACATTGTCAGTGACAGTTTAATGCCAGGCAGCTTGTCAGGTCTGAGGTTTTTTTAATCTTGTGGAGGACAGTCTAGTGTGTCTTTAGATGAATCGTTTTATGTGAGTCAATTAAATAACTTCACAGAAGGAGTAAATATGGGGCTGATCTTAGAGAAAAGTGCTTTAATATTTTCCAGCAAAGGCTTTCTTCAACCAGACTTTTCAGATGCTTAATTTCTTGTAGAGCTGTGTAGAAGCTGTTGGACCAAACTCTACTATATATATCAGATCCTCATGACTTCAAACTTTATAGTTTGTTCAGGAAAGAACCATTTTGGTAATTTTTTTCTGTATTAACACTAATTTTTCAAAAATCTTGCTCAATATTTGTAAGACCAATTAAAAACAGTGCAGAGAGGAAGGTAGAAGGTAGCATGTGTGCATGTCTGTTCTGTGCATGTACCTTTGTTTCTGTGATCAAAATGCGAGGGTTTAGTCTGGCGTTCAGACAAGTTCTTCTCTAGAGAAAAGGAGCAGTGGCTTCTCTCCTTTTAGCACTTCTTTCTGGTGGGTATGGAGGGTGCAGTTCTTCAGGATGACACCTGCAGTGCAGGCAATTCTGGAGCTTAAAAATTCAAAAGATGGTTCTTCCAAAGCTGTTTACTCTCATTGATAAGGTGTTGGGTTTTTTCTCACACCAAAATAATTTTAACAGCTGACAACTACACCTTTCTAATTCAGAGGTAAATTCCTGCCAAACATGCTGTGCCTGTTGGCTCTTCCGAAGGCTGACTTGTTGAACTAGGTAAAACCTTGTGCTGTCCCATAGAATGCATTGTTCTTCAGCCTTTATCTCTTTTTTTTCTTCATTTTCACCTCCCTTTGAACTCTCTGGTGTCTGAAGGCAGCTGAGCTGGGCTGTCAGCTAAATTAGAGCTACTGACAGCTGGATGCATTCTCCACTTCAGCCTGAATACCTCCTTTTCCTTCTGCCTCCCATGGAAAACACCCTTCTGTTTCCATCTAACTTGTTATTTTGGTTGCCTTTAGTTTCGATTGTGCTGGTGGCTTTGCACTTGATGGACAGCCAAGTGGGAACACCTGAAAGTTGCCTTCAGTCAGCAAATGAGTTATCTTAGTGTTAGTCTTCCCTTTTGCTCCAGGAGCTGCGTATCTTTTTTCTGTAAGATGCAGAAGCAGCAGATTCTTAGAAAGCTCTGGAGATTTTATGCCTGGTTTTCACTTACGTGCTTTGGTAAATGTTGCCTTTCAAAAGTAGACTTCTTGGCTGTGGCATGGGTTATTAATTGCTTCCTTTGTCTCAGTGAAAATAGGATGACTATAAAGTGCATTAAAACAAACTCTAAAGTTTGTCTATGAGACTAAAAGACATTTTCATACTCAAAGTACAAATGAAGGAGAGAAATTTGATGTTGTGTGGAAGGCAACTGGATGAATAGTGGGTTTTTCACTGCTGTTGTAGTTCTGAAAAAATAGTGCATACTGGCTCCTGACTCTTATCCTGAGAGGGAATTTGTGAATGCATCTAGCTAGGTAGACTCTTATCTAATGCATTGATGTTTCCATCCAGAGTTGAATTCTAAGGGACTTAGAGGAACTGAGGTTATTTGTTGTGGTTGCTTACACTGCATATAATAACTGTATGCAGGTAGATTGTTGGGAATCATAGTTTGAGATGTATGATAAATGTATCTTGCACGGGAAAGAGGGACTAGAAAAAAATAAATTAATGTATCCATTTCATAACTAACTGTCTGGTTTTGGATTGCAAAATATGAAAAGCTTGTATTAATAATAAAATAATTTAGTGCATAAAAGATTCCCTTAAATATCCTTAGCTGGATACAAAACTGCTGGCTCTACTGAGTGTGTAGAAGCCATTATTTGATGTATTAGTGATTGATTGATATTTGATGTATCAAGCTAACATAAAATTTGGATATGGAGGTATTTACTTAGGGTGGTACAAAGGCAGAGTTGGAACATGGACACCCGAGTTAGGGGTAATTCTTTGGACTACATTGACTTGGTGGAAGATGTTTACTCTGTAACATTCTTAAATAAGGTTTAGTTATAAGAACCACTTTCAAAACAGACAGGTGATGCCTACTGGTATCTGCAGAGAGGTGCATGCAAGTCAGATGTGGCTTTCTTACACTATTGTCTTACCTGAGGACTGTTCCTGAAATGGTGTGGTTCCTGCAAACTACAGTTTGAAATACACTTGAGGCTGAATGTGTACCCATGGAGGCCAAACTTTTCAAAACTGGACAGCCAAGAGTGAGGCCTCTAAAGCCCTGTGGGAGCATGACTGTACCAGTGGTCTGATTCTTAATCGTTCTAATCAGGCTTTCTTTATTCTCTTCCTTAGAGTGTTAAACACTCAGCAGCTTCACTCACATTTTTTGGTATTGATCTTGTCATAAAATCAGTTCACTTCATGATAGTGAAGTATAACTGAAGAGTTAACTTTATGCAGTTGATGAGACTTCTGCAATTTACAGGTCTTTATAAAAATTGTGGAAATTATGACTGAATAATGCAGTTTTAGCTGTCGTAACTCACTTTTCAATTGTATGAAAATGTAGTATTTAAAAGCATAAAAAGCTGAAACATATTCCATGTGGGATAATAAAAGTATTTTAGTCATTGGCTTTCCTAAAAAAGGTCTTATTTTTGTTTTATTTCCAAGGAAATAGCAAAGAAATGTGTTTCCCTTCTTTTAATTAGATCAAATCCATTTTATGAACCAAAATCAAGCCCTGCTTTAATTAAAGTTGCTCTGCAAGAACCAGAAAAGAAGATGAAAAGAAAGGCTCCTGAACCCCCAAACCTCTTGCCAAAGACAGAGATGGGCATGGGGGAGAACGTGTCAGCAATTCCTGCATCGAGGGAGCTTTCCTCCTCTCCTAAGGTAAGCTTTTCATACCAGAATTTTGTCTTTGTTCATAACAGTACCTTTCTGTGCATTGTAAACATCCTATTTATTTCTGCAGGCATCTTAAAAGCTTTGCCAGTACTTAATAAGGTGTTGGCTTGTCTCTATTCACTTGGTTCATAGGGAGGGTGCAACAGTAGGAGGTTGCATTTTTTCTTTAAGGATTTAATGACGACAGTAACAGCAACTGCAGTTTCAAAGAAAAGAGTCTTCTGGTAACCAATGTTACAGGACAGCTGGATATGCCATCGAGAAGGAAGATGTTGAACAGTGCTTTGTCCTGATCTATTTTAATGCTGCTAAGCCTTGCCCCTGTTGAAGAGTCTGTCTCCACATTTCTGCCATAAATCTGGGTTTTAAAAGCTTAGTACTGGATACTGTTTATTTGTATTGGCATTTATATATCTTCAATTCCACAGCTATGTTGAAATAATTTAAAAAAAAAGTCAGTCCACTTAAATCAGGTTAACTGTTTACTAGGAATGTCCAGACTAAGGATAATTACATATGCACATCCATTTATGCATTTCATGGGAAAATCAGAGTTCATTTCAATGGAAGAAGTAATGTTATGTGTGGGTGTTTTATTACTACAACAGCCAACTTCTGTCAGTGTGGATTTCAACTCCAGTGTTTCAGCAGTTAGCACCACTTGTGCTTTTTCTTTAAACAAAATGAGCATTTAAGAGTTTAAGTCAATGGACCTTTCCTAGAAATGAATGTCATACATGGTTTTAAAGGTAGGAAGATGAAGACAGAATGCCTCCCTTGCAATCTGTGCTTGCTCAGTGCATGCACATTATCATCTGGTTTGCCTTGAATCAGAGCTGGTATACTTTAATTTCAGAACTGTGAGAAACTACTTGTCATACCTATCATTTCATTGTGTAATTACTCAGCCAGATTGTTCACATATACTTGTCCACTCAGGCTCTGGTCTTGTCATTTTACCACTCACTCAGGCTAAAGAGTATAAGACCAGAAATCTAATCTGTGTCTGCTTATGGCAAAATAAAAGAGTGGTGTAAGACCTCAAGTACACTTCACAAGTTATTCTCCATGTGCAACCAGGGATATATGAAATCAAAGCACAGCAGTTTTATAATGCTCTAAAATGGGATTCAGTCCTGGAGTTTCTGCATGAGGTTCTGCATGAAAAGTGACACATTATTTGATTTCTGGTGGAGTCTGGCCCTTGGGTCAAAGCAAAATGGCCAAAACAAAGCTTTCTGGAACTGCCAAGCTGTGAAGAGACAACTGTGGAGATTTTTGTCAGATTGATGGTGGAAATTGTGTTCACCTTACTCATTGATTGAGAAATGTTTTTTTACAGATATGTACCCAAGGAAATGTGTCTCTTTGCTTCATACATGTCTTTGCTGTGCTGAAATAATATGTTACTACTGAGTTTGGTTGTTGTAGTTTTTGTCTACCCTAGAAGAAGCTTTAGAGTGTCTGAATGGTAGAATTGATTAAGAAAAGATTCTGGACTGAACTCACTGAGAAGACCATGCTGTTATGGGCAGTCAGGTAGTTCCTGCTCTTCTGTGTGGTGTTACTTGGTGAACATTTTGGTGCCTGCCTGCTTGTAGCCCACCTTTCTGCTCCTGAGGCACAGTTGAGATCAGCAGAGGTCCACAGACTTAAACTGTGATTTTCACTAGGGCTGGGAGGGAAGGTGTAGCTCTGTGCTCACATGCTCTTTTATAGGAAAGCTTTAATTAATTTTTTTAACAGGATTTTGGAGGATAGGAGAGATTAGGGAAGGCTCCAAAGCAGATGCAGTGTCCTGGTTCATTATATTACAGTGGAAAGTTTTGCTGAGTGGGTGTGTTAAAATATTGTACGGTCATTTGCAATGCAGAAAGCTTTCTGTAAGCAGAGTCTTTTTTCTGTGCTTGAATTGTTTTGCACTCAGATCAAAAGCACTTTACTTGGAATGCTTTTTGAAATTTGGAAAAGTACTGGCATTTAAAAGAAAAGAAACCGTTTTCTCTTAGCACAGTACAAAATAGTGCCCAGGTGGGACTTGGAGTCTTGGCACAAATGACTTCTTTATTGCTCAATAATAGAGACAATGTTTAGCAACTCTGGAAAAACTTCCATCCAAAGGTATAGGCACTATACAAACATGAACTTAGTACATGCCTTTATGTAGGGGAATAGTCCTATAGAGGTAAACTTAGGTAGAGGGAGGTTAAATAATTTCTCTTATTCAGTGTTTTGTCCAAGTTTGCTGTGCACAGAAAGTTTTGGGAGTTATACTGGAGGCTAAGTGGTTTCAGCAGGTTCAATTCCCTGTCTTAGTTGTCGTCATAGGAAATATCTGCGGAGCAGAAATGCTAATCTTTTAACTACACAAACACAGCATTAATATTAGAACTTCAGAGCTTAAGGAAATAGATTCCAAAAGCTCCTCTGCAAATCTTTGAGCGTATTTGGTGCTCATTTTTTCTTCATGTGCTAGGGGTGTTCATCACGTTGGCTGAATCCAAAAAACACAAGTGCTGTCATTGCTATCTACATACCAGCAAGTTCATTAAGTGGTGAGTAGTCAGTTACCTATAGTAGCAAACCCTTTCCAAGTCTCTTCAATGTCTTGCCCTCAAGCAGGCCCTTTTGATCACTTGGAGATCCCCTGTCACTGGTATTGGTGAGGAAGGCTCAGTTACTTATCTTAGATAAGACAGGGTCTAACACTCCATAAAGGTCCAGCCCTTCAGCCCACAGTATTACGTCAGTGTTTGCCATATCTGAGCTTGGAGGAAGTTTTGCTTTCACATTTTTTTATCTGTTCACACTTCCTAAAGGAATATCTTAATTCTCTCCTGTCTCGTGTATCTCCTCCAAGCTAATCTGAGTCATCAGAGAAAGCTTAAAATGCAGAGTCTGAGATTTGGAGTTACCCCACAGTTAATCATCTCAAATGACTTGAAAACTATGGTATGCTGACTCTATTTAGGTGAGTCTGACAAAGTGCAAAGCTGTAATTAAGCTCTTCAGTCATCAAACTGCTACAGTGCTGTCAAGCCCAACAGTGCTGAAGCTTTGCTGGGCTTGTTGCTGTCATACATGTGTTACTGTTCCTTACACAATTTGGAAAACCAGGCTCTGCCTTTCACAGAGGTGATAGAGACTTCAAATTTTCCCCAGTTGTTGACTTTGTGGGAAAAAAAATGTGGTCTCAGGCTCAAAATGTGATATCAGACCAGTACATAGCATGCATATCAGTGCTCATCATTGCTTTAGCTGATTACAAAATACACATATGAACTCCAGCAGGGTGAAGTCTCAGCCAGTTTCTTCTCTTCCCTGCATCATATTGAATTTATTTGAAAGAAGATCAGTCCCAGAGCTGGCAATTATGGTAGAGCAGCTAAAGCAATGTATCTGCACAATCAAGGATTTTATTGTTTTTGTGAGAATGAGGGTACAGGAATATTACTGAATTTATGTAGGAGGTAAAGAATTATTTACTAGGGAACAGGAGGAAATAAGTAAGCATCCTCAACCATAGAGTTATTTTTAAATGTTAAAAGAAAATAGTTATTGCACTGGATTGACATTACTAATTGACTCCTTCAAAGGATAGCTTATGGTCTTCATTTTCAGGAAACAATTCTGAGAGAGGCGTTTCTTGAGATTTGGTGTATTCAGTTTATTGCCAGACTTCAGCCAAAGCTCATTTTGATGCCTCATGAATCCATCAGGTTTCTGCCATTACCATTAACCTACTGAAAGTAAACAGGTATGTTATATTTGGTGAATCCAACTTGGTCTCATGTCCTTTCTCCCATCTTTCAGTAGATGAAACTCCATCCTGGGGATAGATGTTTCTCTGGCAATACATGATTATATTAACAGATGTAAAATTTATATCAGACCACAAGATGCTTTTTGAACTTTACCTTGAATGGATTTTTAGTTATGCCTTGCAACTCATGAAAGAGTATGGCACCAGGACAGGATGATAAATCAGCTTAAGACTATCATTACTGTATACACCATTCTTGCCTTTATGAAGGTCATGGTGTTGCTGGTAGTCATGAAAACACAGGAATTGGTTTTGGTGATTTTAGACAAGAACTTGTGACTGCCTTTTAAGTCAGTGGAAGAGGAGAATACACTTTCACATAACAGTCAGTCAGTTAGAAGCCAGTAGTAACATCCCTGTTTGTCACCATCATTGTTAAAGCTCTCTCTGTCTCTCCTTTTAAAACTAAGCTTAATTGTTTTGCATGTCAGGTGATAATCTGCTTTCTCATGCCAGACAAGCTAGCTGATTTAAGCTCTAATGAAACATTCATAGGAAATACAGAATCATTTTCTGCATGACATGTAATAACCCATCTCCATCCAGTATCCTTGGTAATCTGCTCTGTCTGCAATGCTTCAGGATGTTCAGGCTGTCCAGAAAGATTTTCACCTGATAGATTATTTGTCCTTCCAGCAGCAAAGGAGGTACAAATTACTTCCTTATGAAAGAAGAGAAATTCTCAGATACTTCTCAAGGGAACAAGAAGCAACCTGTAATTTTTTTTCTCCTTCTCATTTATTCTAAGTCAGAATAAATGCTTGAAGCACAAAACACTCAAATAGGTTTCGTGGAAGCAGAAGTGACATTCCATATAGCACTAGGCACAGCTCCCAAGATATCAGAGATCCTAAAGTCTCCAGTTGCTTGTTTTCTCCCCTTTTATTTACCTCAGCATTATCAACCTTATGTGACGGAACAGTAGGAAGACTTCATCCTAAAACACATGGTAATGCAACCAAGTGAAGGAATGACAGTAAACTCCAAATGGGAGATCATTCACTGTCTCTTGGTATCAAAAGTATCTTGAGTTGTCCATTCAAATAAGGACTTCCCAGCTCTCTGGAACATCTTCTTCAATGGTCTTGGTCCTTTTCAGCTTCACATTTGGTGCAAAGGGATTGTACAGCTCCTTTTCATGAGATCTTTGTCACTCTGTATGTAGACATATGATTCAAGCCAAAGGAAGACCTGGAAGGTACTGGATAGAATTGGAAGATGTCTACTATTAAGAACTTAAGCAGAAAAAAAGGCACTCTGAGAAAATCTGCTTTTGCATGCAGGCCAAAGACTTTTTTTTTTTTTAATAGGAAGAAAGACAAGCTGCACACATAATATGAACAGATAGTGAGATATGGAAACACAGACGAGTCATTCAACTTTCTGCTTTTCAAGTGTTGAAGAATAAAAGAGGCTCTATTTTTAAAATCCAATACTAAGGCGATTCCTTATTACTGTTTTCATGAGTTTTAAATGGTGTTTGTGAACTTGACTGTGTTGCCTTCATATTCCCATGATTGGTGCCAACAGGAACCCACTGTTGGACATCAAGACTATAGATGAAACCAAGCCCTTCCATGTTCTATGTGTGGCTTTCTGCCCTTCTGACTGAAGCATCTTGTGCCCATGCTGTCAAAAAAATTTAGGCACTGCTCTATAGTCACATTATCTCTAAGAGAGATACTTCCTTCAGAACTGGAAGGTTAAAAGCCTCAGCAGTTTGCCCAAATGGTCCTGTAGCAGGAGTTCTGCCCTGAACTGGAAGCAGAGCTTAGCTGCTTCCATCCTCAGCCCTTTACTTCTCTCCTTGTCCCAGAAGCTGGAGTTTCACCTGGATGGAAGCACATCCTCACGTGGTGGCTCATGACACACTGAGTGTGCTGATCTGCAGGGAGCCAGTGCAGGCTGTGTGCTGAGTCAAGGGCCAGCAAAAGGCACTGCTTTCTGTGACAGTTGAGAGCTGGCCAGGAGCAGTGGATGGGATCCTTCTTTCTGTCATGAATTCCTTATGTATGGTGCTAAGCTAATCTCTTGAATCAGATTTTGGACTGTGGTGGTTTGTTGGTTGGTTTGTTTTGTTTTATTTTTTTTCTCATGTTCACAGCTGTATCCAACCCAGATAAATTAGCAAAGCTGTTGGCTTGACTGTAGTGCCATGCAGCTGAGAGGGTGCTGTTTTGTGTTACATGAACTATCATAAAACAAACAGTTCTCTGTAAGGTCAGGTCTTAGGTGTCTCACACTGAGGACTCAAAAGCATTAGCTTATAGTAATTTAGAGTTTTGGGGAGTTTTGTGCACCTCAGTTTTTCTTCAAAAGAAAAAGAAAGCTGTTATATAAAGGATAGTAATAAAAATGTATTTGTAACAGTAAACTGTGAATGCTTGATTTGGCAACTTTAAGTGCAGCTACTTAAGTGTTTGACTGTTTCTTCTTTAGGTCCTTATTAGTAGTAGGGTTGCAGATAATAGGTCTCCAGAGCTGTCCTAGAAAAATATTTTTCATTGTAAATTAATATACATAATGTTCAGGTCGATAAATGCTTGACTGCTTCTGTAATTTTCGTAATTGCTCTTGAAGGTATTTTTGCATTATTGGTGCAATGTAGCTCCTACCAAAATGGATGGAAACTTTGTCAGTGCCTGCAGCAGTTCTGGGTTGCACCAGTCACCACTTCTGCAAAATGTCTGTGCAAGTAAGGTTTGGTAACTATACCAGCGTTGTGACATTCCAGGCCTCACTTTTCATATTTTAAATGTAGCTTATATTTACAAATTATGGAACTCTTTTTTTTTTTTTTTTCTGTTATAAAATACTACTTCAGCTGTGTGTGTGGTTCCTAAATATCAAGGCTTCCATGGCAGTGTTTGGTTTCCCTGCCAGAGGACAAGGGGATTAGGCACAGCCACCAGCTAGACAGCCAGAGCCGTCCTGGCCTGCCCAAATAGCTGAATGACAGCTGCACAGGGCCAGCTCTGGTGAGATCTAGGCCAGCTTCTGGGAGATGTCATCTGAAAATCCTTATCCCAAATGAGGGCCCATTATTTTATTTCCTGTAAGTTATTTGCCTTCACTTCTCTGGCAGAAGGGAGCTGAGGGGAGTCAGGGTCAAGACCATGGGCTCCTGATATAGGTGCTGGAGGGCCACCTTCCTGTGGTTTGTGTTAACCTTTTGAAAGGACCTGGAGGACTTTGATTCTCATGCTGGGCTTCGCAGACTCTTATTTAGTTCAAGCTTTGCTCTTTAAAAGGTAGATGAAAGAAGGAACGCATCTCTCCAAAGACCTTTTTAGACCATCATTGAAACAAAACTCCTCAAAATCTTTGCAACAAAAACCTGATAAAATCTATCCTTTTTCTGTACAATCTTGATACCTTATTATCAGGTTCCTTAATGAGAGCCACACAAGCAGAGTACAGGACAACTTTGAAATTGAAAACTTGGTTCTTTCCAATGTTCCCTGGCACCTAACAAGGACCTCAACACAATTTGTAGAAACTGACATTGTAGCATTTAATTTCTAGCTGTTACCTCGAGCTGGGGCTGGTGTAGATAAAGTCCTGGGTGCTCTCTCCACCATCCATGGCCCATCCGTGGCCCTTGGTGCAGCCTCAGTGAAAGAAGCACATTAACAATGTGCCTGGTTCTCTGCTTGCCTCAGGGATGGGTTTGGTTCGTCGTGGTTGGCAGGCACCTCAGATTGGAAATAAGTGTGCATGAATAAATATTCCTTTGCTTCTGTCATGATGAGTTATGGACATATTACAAAAATAATTATCTTCCCTTCATAAATCAGTCTGATAGTTAACTTTGGTTTGCTTACTAATTCACTGTTCCTGCTAAATGTTCTTTGGTTTGGGTCAGATACTTAAGCATAGGAATAAATCACAGATCTAAGCCAGAATGCTTTTTGTTGCTGAGAAAGGAAAATAAGTCTAAAATCAAAATAGATGGCATTTGGAGGCAAATCTACAGTGCAGTGATGGCCCTGAAATGAGGTATTCGTATTAGCTGTTCTACCCTGCTTTGTAGAAGTATTTTTAGATAGAATTTTGCCTAATTTATTTAAAATCGTGATCACCATTAGTTTTAGGTGAGCAGGTTAGTGAAATAGATTTGTGAAGCTAGATATACTCAGAGGTAAAATCCAGGAGAAAAAGGGAAGCCATAGGTGCCAGAAGCCAAGCCTTAGGGCATGTGCAACACTCAGATATTTTATGTGTATGTTGCAGTCATACCCACCAGCAAATGCAAGTTAAGTACAAACCTTTTTTAAAAGGAGAGAAAACCAAGCCTGTTAGAAGGAAAATGTTGGTACTCCTGAGTTGCAAGGAGAAATATGTTGCCAATTCATACTGCAACAGAGCTCTGGTGACAAGAGGCTGCATAATAAAGCGAGTACTCATGCGATAGTGCCGGCACACTAGCTGCATGTTCTACAACAGCATTTTTTAGCCATGTTCAACAGTGTGCCTGCTATCGCTCCTCCATTTGTTGAATTCAGGATGACCTTTGCATGAATAAAGTCAAATAGGATTAAGGCAGGAATTTTCAACAATGGGAAAGAGCAACAGATGTAGCCGACTTTGAACGTGGGAGGATTGTTGATGCACGGTTGCNTGCCGGCACACTAGCTGCATGTTCTACAACAGCATTTTTTAGCCATGTTCAACAGTGTGCCTGCTATCGCTCCTCCATTTGTTGAATTCAGGATGACCTTTGCATGAATAAAGTCAAATAGGATTAAGGCAGGAATTTTCAACAATGGGAAAGAGCAACAGATGTAGCCGACTTTGAACGTGGGAGGATTGTTGATGCACGGTTGCCTAAAGGGAGTGTCTGTGGTGACAAAAAAAGGGGGGGAAAAAAACCCCAACAATTTCCTAAAATATTAAACACATAAAAGAAAAGAAAATAAATAGAAAACAATCCAAAGGAACTGAGTGATTCTGGTTTTTATTGGCATCAAGCTGAAGGCAGGGTTTTTTGATTCACTGCTTCCTTTTAAGTCTATTTCTCTCTATTCTTTCAGCAGAACTCTGGTCTCTGCAACTGTCACTATATGAGCTGTCTGAGGGGTTTGTGGCATGTACCATATTTTTAGATTCACATTTTTTCTGAGTTGTTTTAAGAAAAACGGAAATGAAGTATACAGGAAAAAAGAGATGATGTTTTACTTGAGAATCAGCCATTTGAATACAAAATCCAGATCCTGCTAATATTTTGTGGTTTGATTTATCCTGTGCAGAAGCGTATAGATGGATCTCAAGTGAATACAGTGCAAGCACTCTGTATAGAAGCTGGGAATAAAGGGGAAAAAAGGTTAAAACATATTTAAAGCAAGAACTCTTTCTGATATGACTTAAGTAGTTTTATGTGTCATTGGATATATCAAATTTGTTTTTAGCTCAATCAAAAGAGGACATGCAAATGTATTTTACTTAGTTTCATTGTTGACAAGAGCTGTTTTGCAATTTAGCAGATAGTTGTGTTAACCCCTGAATGATACTTCACAGTTTGTAGTATGAGTAATGCACAGAATTTAGATATTGTTCATATGTCTAATTCAGACAAATCAGCTTTGAAAAGCATGCACAGGAAAAGCTTTTAAAGTGTGAATGAAATCATGTGCTCTAGCTCAATGAAAGGGCTTTAAAGGAGCTAGCTACGAACTAAAGCCATTAAGAAAATCACATTGTAAATGTTATGAAAAACTATTGGTGAGCTTAATATATTAGTTCAACTTTAATATTTAAAAGCTTGATTAAACACTCACTGATTAAATGCTTGACACCACTTTAAGGAGAGTTTTGGTGTTGAGAGGGCAGTGTCTCACAGGGGAAAAATAATTTAGATTCAGAGGGTGTAGCTTGGTGAAACATTTTCTAATACATCTTATCCTGCCTCTCTCCATACTCCTTTAGAGCAGAGCTCACTGGGGTGAGCTGTGGGTTCCCACCAGCAGATGCCATGCCACAGGATACTCAGTACTTGTAACATGTCTGCCATCCCCAAAATAAGGAGCATTTAAACAGACAGAAGCAAACAACCCCCACCCCCCCAAACAAACACAAATAAAACCAAAACAAAAAAATTACCCCTAAACCCCCTGTTGTTACCTGGGATGGAATCTCTTGAAGAACACAGCTCTCCAGGTACTGGAGGCTTCCTTACTAATTTTCGTTACCTTGGTAAGGGTCGTGTGATGTTTAATTTTGAGACTAGGAGCAACTTCCTGTGCATGCCTGGCATCTTTAGCACTAGGAGCACATCACTGTTGCTTGCATGGTGTGGATTAATGCCCACTGTGGCTGTAGAAAGTCGCCTTTATTTCCCTGTGGGCTCAGCTTGGGGACCGACATTAAGCTCACAGATGTGTGCATAACTGCTCAGATTGTGCCTGCACAACTGGGGGAGAGGCTGGCACAGGCACACAGCAGACCCAGAGAAATACATTTTGAAAGAACATTATAATGCTGACTATTACATACCTGGATTTTTGTAAGCATTCTTGACACTTAATGCAGAGTCCACTGAAAGCAAGGAGAAATTGAGGTCCTTTAGTTGCCCCTCAGTTATGTTCCAGAGCAGTGAAATCTTTTCACCCAAGGTTCCATGGGGCAGGTTAGAGTTGTTTCTAACCCCTTAGTTGCCTTTTGTATGTTGAGTGATCCACAAGGAAGAGTACAGTCTCTTTTTATTTGGTAGGCCAGCTAAAATCTTCATTCTCCCTCACTTCATCAACACCTTTGAGACGAGGAACTGTAATCTTAAAGCTTGCTTCAATGCAAATACATCTTTAGAATCCAACTCAGCCAAACAACCTTTAAAATATCCTAAAATGTTATACCACCCTAAATAATTATAAATAAAAAGAGTGTTCTATCTTTTTTCTTTTTTTTTCCAATTAGCTGCCTTACATTTTATGCTTCTGGAGCATAATGAAAGTAATTTTTACTTAAAAAACACATAGAATGTGTTTCTCTTACTTCAAGTAAGCTTGGGGTGTTTTTTATATATTGGGAGAGTGTATATAATTTCTTTCTCTGTGTGTATATAGATAGATAAAAACTTACATCTTAGTGTATTTACTACTAAGGTTGTATATAAAGGTATAAATATGCCACATATACCTTTTCTATATAAATACTGTATATATATACCATTATATGTAACAAATATACATATATTATCTGCATGCAAGCTTTGGGAAAATGAATTCAGACAGCAATTTGATACAGATGGCTTAACAGATCATAATTAAAGTGTTTTGTCCTAGAAGCTGCTTCATAACTCAACCATATTCTGTAACACCACGAGCCCTTTTCTTAACATTGCCAAAGTGCTCTTAGGAACTCTATGAAAAGCTTTGTTTTTATCACTGTAAAGCAATGCTGCAGAATTGATGCTTTTCTGAAGTGCTTTCCTGGCCCTGTGTGCTATTGGTAAGTCGTCTGTCATGACGGTCATTGACAGCAGTGACTCAGTAACAGGATGGGATTCAATCTTTTCTTTTGGGACATATGTGTGTAGATCAGAACCCAATCAATAGGCTTACATATAAAAAACCATGGCAAACCAAATATTGTTGCAATGCTCAGTGTGGTTACCAGTGTAACCGTAACTTTTTCATTGTACCTAAAATGCTGATGGAATGTTACCACTATGATTTAAAAATGAAAAAAAAAGTAAGAAGAAGAATTGCTTTTGAGGGGTTTTCAGGGAAGGAGTTTTCTCTGCAAGTGCATTTAACTGTGTTTACATTTCTTTACAGCAACAAGATTAGGCTTTTATAAAAAAGATATTTGGGGTTTTGCCTGCTAGAATTAGGTTTTCTTTTAGGACAGTATGTTTTTTTTGTTTACATACTTACCATTGTTTTCAAATGTAGGACCAGAATGTGGCATAGGTATCAGTAATAGGGAATAACCAGAAGATAGTTCTGATGAGAGTCTCCACATTTTTGAAATGTTCTTCCATTTCTGGTTTCCTTGAATATACAAGTGGTTGATTTTAAATCACAACCTGTCTTTTTTTGCAAGCATTTAAGGAGTCGTAGAACCCATGCAACGCATGGGACATAAATGGGTTTGCTTCAGAGTGCTTTCATCTCTTTTGGAAAAGTGTTTCCTTCCTCTTTTGGAGGAAGCCAGTACTGTGACTAGTCTCCAGACAGTTGAAATGTATTGCTCTGGATTTTGGGTTTTGTGTGGGTTTGTATGTTTTGGGGTTTTTTTGAGCACAGATGAGCTGTAATTGGTCCTTCATCACCTCAGTCGCACTTTCTCTGGCAGTTGTTCTGCCAGTATTTCATGCCCAATACAGAAGAAAATGAATACAGAAAGCAAGATCATTCAGTGGGCCTATTATCCGACCAGATTTTAGCAATTGCACATCCTTAAACTCCTTGACATTGTCCTTACTGCCACCCCTGCATGAGTAATTGACTCTGTGTGGATCTTCAAACAGGAGATCTAAATGATACTGGAAAATGGATATCTGCTTGGAGCTATTTTAGACATAAATTCACATTAAAAAAAATTTTTTTTTAATTGGATATTATTCCAATGGTTTTTTTCATTTGAAATTTGAACTGTTTCTGATTCAGATGTAAGGATGTGAAAGTACCCAAATGCAAAATAGAGAACTGCAAATCTTTATTTTATATTGTGAAGGTTGTACATGGCTTTGTGTTGACAGCAAATTGCACCAAGACATCACATTCACTTTTACTGGCCACTAGTGTCACTCAGTAGTGGCATAATCACACAAGGCATAACCCTTTACTGTCACTGTCTTACCTCAGCCTTCTTTTCCTGTGAGAAATAAGTGCATCCCTC
>VZTR01002841.1:0-38751 GCA_013400775.1 Chaetops frenatus
ACTTCTAATTAATAATAAATTTTTGCACACCACAAAAATAACAACAATTTTAGAATCAGGTTGAAGCTATTAACCAAAAACTGTATCAAATAAAAGCTGTACCTTTGGTATGGAAAACTCTTTCCTTTTTATGAAGATAATTGCATTCTACTATGAAATTGGTGCTCAAAAGTTCCTTTCTCTATCACTGAAACAATGATTTACTATGAAAAACATGCTTATCAAAGTTTGCCAAAAGTGGAATAACCACACATCTGTTATTCTTCAAATATATATTTTCTAAAACATTTGATATTTACTTCACATGTAATAACAGTTGTTAAATCTTTCTTAAGTCTGTTTTGTGGAACCATAATGTAAAGCATTACATGCATAGGAGAAGCACCATGGGAACAAATGCAAAAAGGGAGTAGAAGTGTTGTTAGTAGCTGAGTAACTTAGTAGTCACATTACCAACTACAACTCAGAGAAACATAGTAAGAGGAGTACTGGAAGTCTGGAAACCCTGTAGAATGAGTTTTAAGAGGTCAAACATCATTCACTTAAAGTTTTAAAATTATTAGATCATTTATAGGTCAACAATTATGTAAAAATAGAAGACATTCCTGTAATCACTACTGATTACCATATAGACAAGGACATAAATTTCATCATCTGGTAAGCTCAAATCAGAGATATTTAGGTGTTTAAATTTTGGTTTTAATTTTCTGCAGTGTGGTAGCATTTGCCCAGCAGCATTTCCCCAGCAGCATTTCCCCAATGCTGGTGGTGACTCTTTGCAGGCTCTGCACTGCAAGCCTCACCCCAGCATGAGTTGCAAAGACACTACAGACTGCATTACAGGAGAAGACTAGCTCTCTGACTGAACTGACCCTCTTTCCTTTTGAATTTAACAGGCTTTGTGCATTAAGCTCTCTTTTATAGCCAGGAAACAAGCACAGTCACTGTTAATTGTTCATAACTATACCACTTGAGTATCTCTTCTAGTGAGCCTCCCAGCAACAGGACACAAGGAAATGGCCTCAAGCTGTGCCAGGTGATTTTCAAGTTGGACATCAGGAAGAATTTCTCCACAGAAAGAGTGGCTGACCATTGGAACAGGCTGCCCAGGAAAGCAGTGGAGTCGCTATCCCTGGAAGTGTTCAAGAAACAATGGGACGTGGCACTTAATTCTATGACTTAGTTGACAAGGTGGTGTTTGTTTAAAGGATGGATTCTATGATCTAGGAGGTCTTTTCCAACCTTATTGATTCCATGATCCTATGATTTCCATTGGGTCCCGAATGTGACTGAAAAAATCTTTAGCCACTGAGGTGAGCAATGCCTTCTAAAGCAAATTTTTAGTTACGTTTGGAACAGAGTACAAGAGAGCTGACTGCTTTCCAGACATTTTATGCATATGTGGGTGCCATCCTCGTAACATGTACCAATAACGAACAATAATCCCCACATTAACAGTTGCAAAAAGTCATCCTATTTACCCATAAGTCTACTTGCTTTGGCTTACTAATGATTTTTTTAAAAAGCATTACATTAAGGTGACAGCTTGCTTGACATGAAAGTATCACATATGCTCAGCATTTGAAACCATGTTTCTTATACGACAGCACAATACAATACAACATTTTTCCTTAATCTCAAAATTGGTCCTTAATGCTCTTCAGAAATTAGTCAGGAACTGCAGTCTAGATCATGCTGAACAAAGGTGGTGACTACTTTAGTATGTTACAATTAGCTTACTTGTAATGTCTCAAAAGACAATCAATAACATAAAGACCTTCATTTATATCTATCAAACCCACATATACTCCTTTTAATTGAAAAGCTCTTAACTCCAGTCATTTCCTGGATATAAAGCTACTTTACTCGAGCCCCAGCATTTTTAATTTCCCTTGCATTGAAAAGCAGCATCCTCAGCTAACAAGTAATGCTTGCATAAAAGCCTTGCAGTCAGATCTCTTGGTGCCACAATATTTTTTCAGGATATGAAGACAACAGTAATGTAAACACTCTACTATTGCAGAATAAACACCATGTAGCCACAAAGCAGTGATGACGTCACCTGTAAATCATATGGGATTAATTTTCTGCAATGTAAACTGACCGTCTATATCTCCTGTTCCTCAACCCACTCTAAAACAGCTGAGAACAATTTATATGGATCTTCCAGTTTTAAAGCAAAGAAAACTCCTCCTTAGGGCATTACTTCATGTCTTGCCTTTCGTTTATCTAAAAATCTTGCTTCCTCCCTCCTGAGTGAGAATGTCATTGCTCAAACAACACATTTAAATGCTATTGATATTTCACAGCTGACTCAGGTGTGCCTAAGTNGAAGTCTGGAAACCCTGTAGAATGAGTTTTAAGAGGTCAAACATCATTCACTTAAAGTTTTAAAATTATTAGATCATTTATAGGTCAACAATTATGTAAAAATAGAAGACATTCCTGTAATCACTACTGATTACCATATAGACAAGGACATAAATTTCATCATCTGGTAAGCTCAAATCAGAGATATTTAGGTGTTTAAATTTTGGTTTTAATTTTCTGCAGTGTGGTAGCATTTGCCCAGCAGCATTTCCCCAGCAGCATTTCCCCAATGCTGGTGGTGACTCTTTGCAGGCTCTGCACTGCAAGCCTCACCCCAGCATGAGTTGCAAAGACACTACAGACTGCATTACAGGAGAAGACTAGCTCTCTGACTGAACTGACCCTCTTTCCTTTTGAATTTAACAGGCTTTGTGCATTAAGCTCTCTTTTATAGCCAGGAAACAAGCACAGTCACTGTTAATTGTTCATAACTATACCACTTGAGTATCTCTTCTAGTGAGCCTCCCAGCAACAGGACACAAGGAAATGGCCTCAAGCTGTGCCAGGTGATTTTCAAGTTGGACATCAGGAAGAATTTCTCCACAGAAAGAGTGGCTGACCATTGGAACAGGCTGCCCAGGAAAGCAGTGGAGTCGCTATCCCTGGAAGTGTTCAAGAAACAATGGGACGTGGCACTTAATTCTATGACTTAGTTGACAAGGTGGTGTTTGTTTAAAGGATGGATTCTATGATCTAGGAGGTCTTTTCCAACCTTATTGATTCCATGATCCTATGATTTCCATTGGGTCCCGAATGTGACTGAAAAAATCTTTAGCCACTGAGGTGAGCAATGCCTTCTAAAGCAAATTTTTAGTTACGTTTGGAACAGAGTACAAGAGAGCTGACTGCTTTCCAGACATTTTATGCATATGTGGGTGCCATCCTCGTAACATGTACCAATAACGAACAATAATCCCCACATTAACAGTTGCAAAAAGTCATCCTATTTACCCATAAGTCTACTTGCTTTGGCTTACTAATGATTTTTTTAAAAAGCATTACATTAAGGTGACAGCTTGCTTGACATGAAAGTATCACATATGCTCAGCATTTGAAACCATGTTTCTTATACGACAGCACAATACAATACAACATTTTTCCTTAATCTCAAAATTGGTCCTTAATGCTCTTCAGAAATTAGTCAGGAACTGCAGTCTAGATCATGCTGAACAAAGGTGGTGACTACTTTAGTATGTTACAATTAGCTTACTTGTAATGTCTCAAAAGACAATCAATAACATAAAGACCTTCATTTATATCTATCAAACCCACATATACTCCTTTTAATTGAAAAGCTCTTAACTCCAGTCATTTCCTGGATATAAAGCTACTTTACTCGAGCCCCAGCATTTTTAATTTCCCTTGCATTGAAAAGCAGCATCCTCAGCTAACAAGTAATGCTTGCATAAAAGCCTTGCAGTCAGATCTCTTGGTGCCACAATATTTTTTCAGGATATGAAGACAACAGTAATGTAAACACTCTACTATTGCAGAATAAACACCATGTAGCCACAAAGCAGTGATGACGTCACCTGTAAATCATATGGGATTAATTTTCTGCAATGTAAACTGACCGTCTATATCTCCTGTTCCTCAACCCACTCTAAAACAGCTGAGAACAATTTATATGGATCTTCCAGTTTTAAAGCAAAGAAAACTCCTCCTTAGGGCATTACTTCATGTCTTGCCTTTCGTTTATCTAAAAATCTTGCTTCCTCCCTCCTGAGTGAGAATGTCATTGCTCAAACAACACATTTAAATGCTATTGATATTTCACAGCTGACTCAGGTGTGCCTAAGTGAAAAGCTTGCAGAGAATAGAATTTTAAATATCCAGAAATGCTTCTGCTGCTTCTTTCCCTAGAGTTGATATAAATAACACAGGTACAGCTGTATTGGATCAGAGCTAACATAGATGTAGCCCACTAACCTGTCTCTGTTGGTGGCCAAAAAGGGATTCCTACTGAAGAGAATAGGATTAGGGAAAGGATGTAGTGATACATCCCCAGAATAATCTCTCAGCTTTGAGAGATCTGCAGACCTGGAATTTCTACTTCTGAGAATGAAAGTTAAGTGTGATTCCAGCATCCAGGTATTACATATAGCAATGTGTTTGCTTTGGAAACTATTCTTTAAGATACAAAAAATACTGATCTGAAGCAGTAACAGACAACATGATATTAAGCAAATACTGCCATAAAGGAGTTAGCACTGAACTTCACATATATGTTACTCATTAACCTTTTAGTCAATCAATCTGAGAAACTGTGGATGCCCCACACCTTGTGTTACAAGCCAGGCTGGATGGGGCTCTGAACAACCCAGAGAAGGGAGGCAGGAATTGGATGATCTTTAAGGTATCTTCCCACCCAAGCCATTCTATGATTCTATGATATATTCCTGTCATAAAAATGTTATGTTAAAAATATAGGTAATATAATGAATATTGCTATTTTAAAAACCCCAAATCTTAATTATTATATCTGTATGACAGACTTTATATTCTTTTTTTCCTCTTTGCTGATTCTCTTAAAAAGCTGGTAAGAGAACACATTTGATTCTATGACTATGGCAAGCAAAGTGCACTCAAATCTTCACCTCATTTGTGCTAACTAATGTGCTCCTTCAGATAAAGTTATCCCAGGGTGACAATCAGTCTCTCAAGGTGCAGAAGTGCCATTTGAAAGCCTTTCTGCTTTTCAAACTAGAGTGGCAGTAATGGAAGATCTGCACAGAAATCCCTTATACATATTTGTCTCATCTCAGGAAGGCTTCTCAGCTGTAATTTAGTCTATTGAGAATTCTCCATCTTTCATGTGGTACATATCTTGCATATACACAGCTAGCATGGATTCTCCTTCATGTTCTGAAACATCTCACAAGTTGGAAATTGCCACCTGAATTCTACTGGACTCAGATAAAAAGACATTGACTCTTTTCCATTCTCACTTTCAAAACACAGACATAGAGTATCAATTCATTCTAGAACTCCTCAAAATGGTTTTTTTTTTCATTCTGATGGAGACAAGCAGCTCCAACAGCTGCTAATTCATAATTTGGGTGATGAAAGAACCCATAGTTTATTGTAGTGCCCTGCAGACATCTGTGGTATCACGCTGAATGAAATGCTCATCAGGAACCAAACTGGATGTAACTTGGGAAAAAAACACCAACCTGTTAAAAAAAAACCTTTGAGGACATCAAACTTAGCAACTGAGAGTGTTTAATTTTCAACAATACCCAAAACTTCAAGTGGAGTGCAGATTCTTCTGCTTACCATTTGTAGAAGAATAAAGATGACATTAAGCATCTGAATCCTTCTTTACATCACTCTTTACTGGATTTGGCCTAGTTTAATTTACAAGACAGACATGTGTTTCTGGTACGATGACCTTGTGGCTACGTTTGTCTGCAAGAAGTTCTTGCACTTGAGGAATGTTTCATATTGAAATATTGAATGATGCTGAATAGCTGTCTGCCAGCTTTGCTTCTTTTTCAACTTCATTTACTTTTGTCAACTCATATGTCAGAGATTAGAAGTTTCATGGAAAAAATAACATGAGTGAAAGCAATATTTTCATTCGTAAGTAAGACTTGTGGCCAAAAACTGTGTCCCTTTTTTTAATACTAGCATGCTCTATAGTCACCAGCAAACAACACTATGAGCCAAGTTCATATGCTGAATAAATTGCTTCAGATCGGTTGGGGAAAGACAAGAGGACACAAACAGGAAAGCTGAATACATATGTGCACGACACTGCAAGACATCCACTCCAGATTTGAGGGCATTGATGCATTCAATGAACTAAAATAAATAACTGTGCAAATTTGCCTGTGCAGTTTTTCTTCCTTACCTTTTTGCACTGGTAAGGGAATAAATTTATGGCTTACCTTTCAAAACCAATCTGCCGTAATGTCTTCTCCCATGTCGAACCTGTACAAAGAGGAGAAAAAACAAACACCCTAAGTAAAGAACCTTTTTTGTATGAATGCTCTTTTCCTCTCCTTGTACAGCTGGGATCTGTACATTAAGGAGATTTTTCCACCCCTAGAGAAGTACTTGTAAATAACAAATGTTTTCCCCAGAGTGGAGAACTGTTGAGAGAGGCTACCACCGCGTGACATAACAGTGAGAGGGGTATCAGCCTATACAACTTTACACTGCAGAGCAGCTACAGTTCACTGCAATACCAAGGGTGGTCTCCTCTGCTAGAGCAACGTGATCTGGAAGTGCTGAGCTGGCATCTCACATCATGCACTCTTCACATTTCAGCTTTTCACTTTACTGTAGTGTTCGCCTGATTCTTGCTGAAAGCTTTACAGCTCCTTCTGAAATCCAGCTCTTTTATTTTTAAGTAAAAGCATGAACATGTATTCCTTCCTTATTGTTTAACCCTTCATATTTATACAAACATCTGCAAAGGACTCTTTCTCAAAATGATTGAGGACTCAGCCACACAAACTACTCAAATGAGCAGACTCATCCAAAGAATTGTCCTCAATATTTCTGATGCACTTAATACAAATTTTACCTAGATTTTCTCCAAAATAACCCACCCACACACTGCAAGCACTAGGTAATCATTTTCAGCTCTTCGTAGTTTTATCACTTTTTGCCAGTCTCTTTTTTTTCCTACTGTTATGAGGTCATTATAAACACAGGCTACTAGGAGCACAAATGTCTCAAGTCATGCAGGTCTGTTAGGTAAATATGTAGGAGGACATGAAGCTGTGTCATATTTTGCTCTCTGTCTTTTTACACTCCTGTGAGAAATGCAACAGGAGTGTGTGCCATGTAAGCAACTACAAGTCTTTTTGAATTATTCATCTGACTCATCCATTGAATTCTTAAAATCAGAGAAGTGACAATAATTCCTGTTGCTGATGCATTCTACCACCTAAAGAGAAATATAAATTAGGAACAATAAGATTCCCTGTGAGTGATATTAAGCAGTACTTTTAATTGCCCCTATTCAGTGCAAAGCAGGCAGGGATTTCAAGCCCATATCCACCAAAACACACAGCAGTAAGAGACTTCAAAAGTCAGGTGGAGAAAGCTCTACCTTCCCTATATGGGAAAAAAAAAGAAGTAAAATTATGTTCTGGAATAACTGAGCAATGTTGATTGTTTGATCAGTACTGAGAACTTCTACTGTGTCACCTGTATTTGCCTGAGGTGGGGCAAGACTTCTGCCTGCACAACTACAGAAGACAACACCTCTCAACATACTGAGTTAGTATTTTATGAAAAGAAGTCCTCCAAATCTCTAAAGCAGGACAAGAAATACTCTCACACATTTATTTCAAATAAATGTGAAAAACAAATATAATGTCTAGCACAATGAACCATAAATGATTGAGATAAATAAAGACCTGCTCCATTAATGTATTCTGCTATGAGTTACCCCCAAGCCCATCACCTTCTGCTCATCTCTGGAGTGTGATAGGTTTCACATAGCATTTATGAATCAAGCCATTGTTAAAAAGATGAACGTGCAGGTAAGTGCAGGGCAGACATAAGTGATTCTCCATATATGTTATGCAATCCTGCTGGCTCTGGAAGAGTAGCCAACGGTTTCTGAACTCCAAAGATTAGAAGAGTGTTAAAGAAAAGAAATCTCAACAGCACTTCCTAAAGCAAAGACCAGTACTGGCATCCTTAGTCAGAGTTTCTATGCCTTCCACTGTTATGTATAGTTGTGGATGAATTTTTCACCCCATGACTGGCTACACTTCATTTGTAATATATAGACAGAGTCCTACTGAGGAAAGAGGCGGGGAGAGAAAGAGACAGAAAGGAAAAAAGCTATAGAGGAAAGAGAATTGGGTCTCCATTGGTTTGAAATAATCTTTTGGCTGCAGCTGGCCACCAGAATACTCTCTGAAATGCATCTGACTCCTCTGAAGCAAAGCCTGCCAAGAACACAACTAACATTTCATATTAAAAAAATATATCTTTTTTTATGGAGTCTTATTTTAAAATGTTTATGGTCTAAACATTGTGTTTTAAGACTTGCCAATTCCATTCACAATAGTATCAACATCTACGCCACACTAAGAGCCAAAAGTAAATACCCTGAGGTAACAGCAGCACCAAAAAGAATAGCACTATTAAAAGCCTAGAAAACCTGCTATTTGATTTAAACCTTACCCATTGCTTCCAAAACATAAAACAGGATTTAAGTCACGTAGTTCTCATTAAAATCAAAAAAAGGAGCTAATCAAGAATTAAAGACTTGATCCTGATCCCAAGGAAATCAATAGGAATTTGGCTATTCAATTCAATCTTTCTCTCTGCTGGGACTGGGGAAAATATTCACCTGTTGACTTTCAGAATCAATCAACTACTACACTTGTGTCACTAAGTTAAGGTGGCTTCCCTTTGCTTTCTTTTTTTTTTACCACCACAACAAAAAATACCATAACTGTTTATAAGAATGCCTGAATCTGGTACCCATGTAATTAAGCTTTTTTTTCCAAATATTTGCTCCAGAGTGCTTACTATTCTCATTTATTCCAAAATTTCTGTTTCACATTAACGGCTCTAGCTTTAAAATTCTTCAAAGAGATGAAGCATAATGCACTTCCAGAATTTCTGCTCACATTTAGTAGGAAAAATGGTAATGGGCATACCATGCCCACATATGCACTTAGTGAAATCCTAGCATAAGAATGAGAGTGTAAGAATATGAGATTTAATAAGATAAAATCCAAAACATCTTTGCCTTCTTTGACAGGTAGGCTTTAATTCACATGGCAGTTGCCATGTTTAGTTTAGTTTGGTTACAACCCTCTACTTACTATGAACTTGCTATGGATGAGAGGACCCACAGACCACTGCTAGGTTGTTTGCCTTTACAAAACATTAAGGTGCCTCTCTCCTGAAGTGCACTGGTGGGCACAGGGAAAACACAGAATAACATATTCATAGGATCACAGAATCATGGAATACCAGGTCAGAAAGAACCTCAAGGATTATTTGGCCCAACCTTTCCTGGACAAAAGCATAGGCTAGACAAGGTGCCCTATCACCCTAGATGGGTGTTAAAAGTGACCAATATTGGGGAAGAATACTGGGTAACTGATTTTCATGCTTTCATGGAGGTTGCACAACTATTCACCTTGAGTCATATCATGCCCTATCTGCCACTGCTGCAGAGATCTGTAGCTGTTGAGAAAGAAGCCTGGTGTGCATTTTAAATTAAACTCATGCCTCCTAGGCCATTCCCATGCACATATGCATGAAGGTCCCTGTGGATCCTGTGGTCCCCATGACTGTGTGCAGTGATTACCCACAGCCTGATGCCTTCTCATCTCTCCAGAGTCAGACTCCAGAGCCAGACTCTACTTTAAGAACTACATGCCTGTGTCTGACTCTGCTCCTAAGGCTTTCTAACAGTAAGAACAAAAATTCTAGCATTCTTTTCTCACTCTGATCTGACGTAAGGACCCGAGAGTAAAAATATGGCTGAAGTGAACCAAAAACCAATGTCTGACATTTTTTAGTAAGCATTAACTGAACCTGTCAAAGTTCATGTATACAATCAGAATTACATTAAGATCTCCAAACATTGGAATAGAAAAAAATATCTGTTAATTCCATCAATCCAAAGTTAAGAAGGTTTTTCTGGAGCCTGTCAATGGGGCATCACAGAGAGTCACCCAGACTCTCTGAAGGAAGAAGCAAGGTACCAGACATACCCCAGTCACACTTAGCTCATAAGTAACATGCAGGTGTGACATACATAAACCTGTTATGACACTTCAGAAACAGGCAGATATTCTTGTAATAATAACTTGAGTGATCTTTATCCTAACATTTTGAAGAAAAAGAATTTCTGAAGAACAGCTGAATTTGTAATGATCAGAATAACCCTATCAATTTCAAAGCTTTGATATTAAGCCTTTGACACTAGTATTCTCCAAACCATGAAAAAAAAAAAAAAAAAAAAGGAAAAAAAACCTTTCACATCTTCAAGAGATACAAAACAGAGATACAGAATACTCCAGAAATGGAAAGAAACACTTTGCTAAACCTTTCCATTGCAGATGCCACTTCTCTCAATTCTGCTTCTCAAACAACAGAGAACAGGGCAGAAGTCTGCAGAGTCCAGCCCAGCCAGACTAGCTGGGGACCTGAGTTTCTTGAATGCACACCTTAAGCTCTCAACAAATTGGATGAACACATTGGCTTGTCCTGCTACAGTTTGTTTTTTATCAGTAGAGATACACATACTCAATAAACCATTTGGGGGTTTGCAGTCTGTTTTCAATGGACTGGGAAACATTGCTCTGCTATATATTCTCCTACATTACCTCAGCAGTTAGTAACAAGGAACTAACAAGTGTTACAGTTACTAACGAGCTGAAATGTTCAGAACTGCAATTGATAAAAACTGCCATATATGGAATGTGCTTGTTTCAGTAGCTTCATATATTATTAACAACCTTGCTTGTTCCTAGTAGCAAACTTCTATCTTCCAAACAAACACACAAAAGGGTTTTTTTTTTCCAGAAATCCTACTTTTTTGTTGTTTAATAAATACAAAACCACGGGCTTTATAAAACCAAATAGTAGTTTTGACTAGAGAAATGCAGGTAGCATAGGAAAGAACTTTTTCTTACTTGCTGCATAGTACCATAGAGGTACTGTTGACATTTGCTTACCTGTACATTGGCTATTCAATAGTTCATTACATGCAATGTGACTCTTATAGAAATAATCATTTCTCTCACGTGAAGAGCATCAGACAATGCTACCTTGGCATTTAGCATCCATCTGTCTATTTTTAGAAATAAATCTCTTACACTTCTCCCGATTCGAATTACTTTGTCTGCATCCCGCACTCATCACTTTGTAATTTTATCTCCAGTCTATCATCTGGGAAAATGACACTTTCTTTTAGCATAAGATCTCCTAAGATGGCATCTAACTCTGCTGTGTTCATGCTGATGTTTTAATTTAGAAGTGGAGAGTATTTCTTGGGCAAATCTCCTACCATGCTTTGGTTTGCACAACAGAGTGATCTTTGAGTGCACAAACCGGATTCCTTTCTCATGAAACTAAAGCGCAGCCCAAGGACCCAACTGCTGCGTTTCAGCCACCAGCGGTTTTTCTGTCTGTGTGACCAGAGCAGAACTAATCCACATGCAAAACACATCAAAACATGGCAGCCAAGGACTCTGCACCAAATGCTTCACCCCTATCTCACTGTGCTGCCTGCTGAAACAGATGCAGCTCACTCCACCACTCCCTGTGCCTGTCCTGGAGTGTTCCCAGAAGAGCTTCACAGTTACAGTCACCCTGAAGGATGAAGGGGCTGGTCAGGGTGCTCATCCCTAAGACTGTTTTCTGGGCTGTATCCCATCCACTGCAGTGAGCAGGAGCCTTTCTACTGCTCTGATGTACAAACAGAGTGCGACTGGATGCTCAGCACTTTCACATTCCCTACAAAACCCCAGGGAGCCAAATGTGTAAGGTGTGACAGCAGATTATTTCATTTTTAAAGCACCTCCCCAAGGAGAAGGAATAAGGGAAAATCTGGGCTGCTACGGATTGCTGTGCATGCTGAAGAAACTAAAACCTCCAGTAAAATAGAAGCTTAGGGCCAGTAGTCCAGAATTCTGTCTAGATGAAGAAAGTGATTGCTGACTACATACCAGGAAAGAGTCATATCAAGAAGAAAGATCAGATGTTGCAAGTCTTTACTTGCCTTCCACTCATACCAGCTTTCAACAGATTTTTTACTGGATAAAAAGCACAAATTTGATCCCTCCACAATAATGTCATGGGAAAGATTTACTGTGTATTTTCTCCTCTGAGGAAAAGAATAAATTACTATCATGAGACACAAAAATTGCTTTCCAATAAAAAAAGAAATCTTGACTCATTCCATGTTAACCGGAAAAATAATCATCATCAAAAATGTTAGTTCTCCTCTAAGGAGATGTTAATGAGTGGGAACTTTTACTAATAAAATGAGCAGAGGAGGAATATAGAGCAAAGTGCATTAGTACTGACACTACATTTGTGTGTGCACACATATGCATATTGCTTTAAGGTGAGTATTAAGAAGACAACAGCTATGGTAAAGTGATTAGCAGCTGTATGTGAACAGTCACCTCTCCCAGCCTGTGGCTTCCCTGGGAACTCTGGGAGTCCAGATAAGTGTCAGCAGAGCTCTCACAGAGAAATGAGGACTCTAAAAGCAGCAAAGCAGCTGCTTCACAGGCCTAATCCTTTTTTTTTTTTTTTTTTGGTATCTTGATAAGCACTTAGAACTGGGGGAGCACTGTTTTTTCAAATTGACCATGTAACTTAAGATAGACAGCACCATGTGAAACACTCCTTAGTGCACCTGGGATATAATTGATCCAGCATCTTGCTGGAGGCAGGGACAGATCCTAGCTCACTTTGCTTGATGGTAAAAGCAATGTCTCCGAGCCTGATGCAAAGTCTATAGAAATAACTGGAAAGACTTGCATTGAGTTAATGGGCTTTGATAGTTTGCTGAAATAAACAGCAATGGGGAACAGTAAAAAAAAAAAAATCGGTGTTTATAGGTAAAAATGACCTACTAATTAAACAGCAAGTTAAGAGATGTGTGGAAAAAATAATGACTTGGAGAAAGAAAATGTGGTAAAGTACTTTCTGCATTTTTTCTCCCATGACAGATTAGTTTAAAATGATACACAGGTAATAAAACAAATTTTAATTGGCTGAATCACTTCACACTTTTTTTTTTTTAATCAGCTTTTTCACAAGGATGACAGGCTCCATAATTTTTGTAAGAATCATGACTTCTTTTATCTGTTAGATATATCAGAAGCACTTCCAGGCAATCTTCCCCTGCAACGCGCACAGCCTTAAAACCACTCTTATTTTAACCTCATTTAATTTCAAATTTATTTTCTCAATGAAGCAGCAAAACAGCAAAACCCAAGGCACTAAATATCCTTGGGGAATGTATTCCAGATGAAACCCGAGACAGCCCGCTAATGGAAAGGGCTTTTTTGTTTTTTGTTTAATATTTTATTTATCTATTTGTTTGCTGTAATGGTTGGTTAGTGGGTTTTAACCCAAATTTCCAAGGATACTTCAGATTTGAATTCATTTTTCCACCTCTTACTTTTCTTTTTAAAATAGAACAGCTCCCCTTTGCCCATCCCTATAGACCCCTTCAAAAATGGGTGAGGAAAAGGAAACAATGTGCAGAGCAGAACATTGCAGCTTACCAGCACAGAATCCCACTAAGGGAATAAGGGGTAAAAAATCAGACGGTCCTTAGATATGGTCAATCTCTTACTCTTTTTTACAGCAGAGAACAGTGTCAGGGCTCTGGGGAGCAGCCTCAAAGGAAGGTTACTTTTCCTGTTGTTGCATGGGGGATGTCAACCTTAAGTCAGAGAGTCACAGAGTTTAAGAGCATCCAAGGGCGCTCCAGATCTTCTGAAAAGGACAAATAATAATTTAATGAGTCCTTTTTTCAAATATGGAAGACTGGCTTTGCTTTCACTTTCAAAGTAAAAGAAAATCTGTATTAGTTTTTTTTTTTTCATAAGCCTGAAGAAAATAAGATTTTTCTCCATTTTTACTGGCAGAGAAATTCTCTTGTCTCCTATCCAAAGTAACACTGCTTTGTCTGCTAAAGAGTATCTTAGAGGCAAGGTCTTAACTTCAGAGTGCAAATGACAGGCATCCTTCCAGCCTCTAGAGCTACCCTCTGCTTACTTTTATTGTAACATAATGCACTATTATGAATAATAACAGCGACCCAGTTTCCTGCAGTGTTGAATGTGTGAATTGTGAAGCACAATGAACTTGCTTTTCATTGTCTCATTTTCTCTTTCTGTCTTGTCTGAAGGAGGGGAGGTGGGCAAATGATTCTTCACAGATTTTTCAGCATAGACACATAGGAAGGGGGAAATAAACAACTGTATCTGCAGTAGCACATCCATATACAAGAAATTATGCATGAGATAAATAAGAATAGGAAATTAGGAAATATTGCACAGGAACAGGAGGGATATTATGACAACAAAATCCAGCATTCCTGTGGTGGTATCCTTGACTCCACTAAAATACTCCACACCATGCAAACCATGTTTTTTCTCTGGAGCTTTCTGGTTTTTTAAATTTTTTTTTTCTAAAGAACCATTTCATTCACATTATTATCTTCAGAGATTAAGGAAATTCTCACATAATATGATGAAGACAGCAATTTGTTGTTGCTAGGCATAAAGTCCTGCCCACACTCACAGCTTTCAGAAAACAAAACAAAACCCAGCCAAAATATTGTTTCAGTGACTAAAATGACAGAGAGATCTGAAGTGATGTGTGAAGAATGATATCCAGAATAAACTTCAGAAAATAGGCTTGAGAAACTTAGCACACCACCTTCCACAGAAGCAGAAAGGAGCATTTTCAAACCCTCCTTCTACCTGCATGCCATTAAGAGAAGGTAACAGTGACTGCAACAGGCAGCAAGACATTCAGGGCATGGAAGCTGGCTCACTCTCAGAGATTCCTTCATAGAAGAAATCTGGATGCAGAAGGATGTGCTCCTCTGGGCAGTAGGGTGAAGCAGGCATAAAGACTCGACCAGAACAGGGCAATGACAGCAACAGATGTTTTTCCTCCCTAGAAAATATGAAGATGCCTTATCTACTACAGCTGACAAGTTATTCAGTGTAAGCACTGAATAAGGGGTTTCTTTTGGTTTAGTTTTCTTTGTCTTTTCAGAGCTTACAATTCTGCAATTCCACTCAAATTTTCACAAAGCTCTAGTGTGTGAGACCAGAAAGAGCAAAGCTCTTCTGCTTTCCAACTCCCATTCCTCTCATTCAAGAGACAGCTGAATGTGTAGCTATAAGGCTGCTCAGGGAAACCAAAACTGGCAAAAGAATTGGGAAAAGCAGAAGACAATGAGGTGCCAGTCACAGATTTAGCCCAACTCTTTGCTTCTAGACATCAGTGTTTTTAAAACACTGCTGCCACTCACTGGGAGAAGAGCCCATACAGACAAGGGGGTGGTGAGGAGGAGTTTGGCCAATTCAGAGTGGTGAGACACACCAACAGCAGAGAGAACCTCCACCCACCCACTCCTCTCCTTCCCAACTCACAAGCACACAGCTTTCAGCACCCCCCTGCCAAGCCAGGAGATCCACGAGTCACACACCTTGCCCTGCACGCCTGGAACATCTGCTGGATTTCACTGTTACTGGCTGGGAAGAAGAGCCACAGGTGAGTATTACTGATCTGTGCTTTGATCATGACCTCTGGAACAGCAACAGTGAAGCCACCAGAAGCATCCAGCCAGGTTTCATAGAGATCCAGCTCTATGTGATTGTTTCTAGTTTCATCTATAACAGACTGCAGGATGACATTCAGGGTACCAGGAGATCATTTCCCAACACTTAATTAGTATGCCACAAATACAATAAGCACTATCAACAAATTAAAGAAATCACTGGGTTGCCTAAAAATTTCCATTTTTAAAAGCATTCCATGTTCTTTATCTGTGTGCTTTAGTTTACAAATAGTTTGCTCTTTCTACAGTTATAGGCTTAATTAGGAGTATTAGGAGTTATTTCTCCCCACTTAGTTTGCTTGGCTAAATCTAAGCCAAAAAAAATCAATAAAAGCACTGACACTTTTGCCATTCTCACATGCTATTAGATGATAAGAGTATTCTCACACTTACTTCAAGTGCAGTTATTTTGTCCTCACTGGAATGTGTTTTATTTCAGTGCTTCATTAGGGTATTAAGAGAGTCATACCTTCTGAGTAAATACTGAAGAGGATGATGAGCAGTAATAATTTTCTACTCAGCAGGGATTTTCATGTTACAGAAATCATGGGCTGTTAAGACATGTGACTCTAAAATGCATTCTTAAATAATGTATTTGATTTATTCACGTGCTGCTTCATTAGAAGTGATATTACATCAGGCCTAATAGAAAAAGGACACTTTATTGTTTGCTTCTTTTCAGAGATGTACGGCCAACAAGAGCAACAGTTCAAAGCTACCAGCATTTGGCAAGTTTTCCCAGTCCAAGCAGGTCTAAAGAACTGCAAGGTCCCACAGTGGGATTAGTATACCAAGTGATGGAACACAGGTGCAGTATTAGAGAATAAGCAGCTTATAAAGCATCTCCGAGGGTGTATTAAAAATCTTATTGGAAACATTCTTGTTCTGCTCAAAATAATACACAACAAAAATGCTACAGGTCAAGAGAAGTTGTCTAAAGGATATTGGCCGACTTCCTAGAACTGTCTCACCCCAAATTTTCTCTGCATCAGTTTTAGAAAACTAATATCCTGAATATACAAATCTGGGCATCTTGGCAACATTTAATAGCATAAAGGCTATTAAAATTTCATGTCTTTCTCAGCTGAAATGCATTGAGTATTTTTTGTACAGTTGCAAATGTGAGCTATTCAGTGTTGGGGGACACTGAACTGGTTACATTCTGAAATGAAAGCAAAGACACAAAGGAGAGAAAAAATATATATTTGATAGAAAAATGGGCTAGAAATTTTAAAAGAGAGAGATTTTTTAACAAAGAACTAGTCATACATAAAAACATTGACTTACATTGAAAAGACATATGAATGTAAATGTTTGCATTAAATCTAAACTTAATTTACATGTTAATTCATCTAAACTTCAATCATTCACCTTTTACCTGGAGTGATTTCTTTNTGTTTTGTATAGACAGTGAATATAAAGTAGTAAGACTTCAAAGGAGTCTGGTAATATTTTATCCAGCTTTAAAAATTATATTTTCAGGGTGGATTTCCTCAAGTTTTTACACTTTTGACGTCATCGCCATACCTGCATAGGACAGAAGGACAAAATGATGCCTAACTGGTTCTACTTATGGGGGAAGAAAGCTCCAAGAAAAGGGCAGAGGGCTCCATGCACTTTTAACAAAGCACATGGAGATGCAAGAGGGACTCTCTTCAAAAGGATGCTGCAATTGTTGGTGCTTACAGATGTGTGCCTTGTAACATCTGGTCTCCAAAATCAGGCTGCAAAGCAAGAGGATACTGAAATACAGCCAAGATCTCACACCTCACTCTGTCTCAGAGAAAACCTGAAAAGCTCTAACATTAGGCACATCTATCCATAGCCAGATATGCAGCCACTGGCACACCAGTGGAGGTTTAGTGGTTAAAACTGTATCACCAGGGCAAACACTCAGAAAATTTAAAGTATACAAAGTAGTTCTGGGACATGTAATCCCTTCAGAAGATTCAGACATCTGTAACCTCACAAGGATCAACATTCCAAAATCTGCATAGATTTTGGTTTCTTGAGAGTCAATTTTATAGTAATTCTAAACAATCTTAACAAAATAGCAACATACAGTAAAGGGGTCAGTAGATGGCTTAGCAAATATTCAATACAGCAAAGCTTCCAAGCTACTGGTCAGACTAGAAAAGTTGTGAGCAAAAGCAAATACTACTTAACAGATTTTGGAGGTCTCTGTGAAACATTCTCTGACTGCTGTCAAATTTTGTTAAATGTTATTTTTACTATCAGCTGTGTACACCAGAAAAGGCACATCAAACAGGCAGCAAATGTCACTGCCCAACCTAACATGACCGATTTTATGATCTAAACATTTGGGATTTTTACAAGGGGGAAAGCGATTCACTATTTAAAATTTACTCAAACTCACATTATATCTTCTACAATTTGAATGAATCACATTGCCAGTAAGTCTTTACAGCTGCTGTTACTTGCCCTTTACAGAAAAATAATTATGTGTTAGTGGCCACATCTTCAATCCACAGAAGAGTGAACTTTTCCTTTTCCTGTGCTCCTCAGCCCACCCTAATATTCTGCCTCTATAGTGGGAGGGAAAATTTGGGCTCTTCATGACCCTCACTTGGAGAACTAGTCATGCCAAGAACGCAAAAAAAATCATCATTTCTGAGGAAAATGAGGCCAGCTTTTCAGGGGAAAAGACACATGGGAATCCCAAGAATAGTCCACAATTGTCAAAGGAAGTCCCCCATGCCACTGAGGTTGGATGTGCAGATAGACAGATAGAGGAGATATTTATTTTACACATCCCAGTTCTCCACCTCTTTCCAAGGACAGAGGTTACCAGGTCAAAGTCCCTGCACTAGATCAGCCCCAACACCCAGTATTCATTGTACTTGAGGAAGAGGAGTTGTATTCAAACTGCTCAAGAACTTTACTTCTCTCTCAAGTGGTAAAAGCTGGCCACACTCTAGTGTAAGGGGGAAAAAACCCAAACAAAAAAAAAAAACAAACAAGCCCCTTGAAAACTAATTATGTACAAAAAAGAAAAGGAGAAGAAGCAACCTTAGAAGTTATTAATCTGACTTGTTTTCTCATCAGGCATTAGTTTCACATTACTTGAGATTTTAAAGCAATTTTTAGCTTTAAATAAATACTGCTTAAATCAAAATTATGTACAGGATTAAGGATCAGTTCATGAGAGAGATTATAGACTTTGAATTGAATTTTTCCCATTAGTGCCTCATAAAACAGCAATTGTTGAATTAGTAATACATTTGCCAAATCTAGTAAGCAATTAGTTAATACATATAAAACAAATTACTGCTCCATTTCAGCATGCGAATAGCAAAAGTTTGGCATGAGATTCTAATTATATACTTAATGTGAGTCATGCCAAAACCAGTGGGGCAAATTGTATCTTAACTCCCAATGTGACCCTGCTGAATCCAGATTCCCTGCACCAGAGCACCAGTCCTGAGAGCAGAGTATCCGGCAGGACTTGTCCAGGTGCAGCAGCCGGCCTGCGGGCACCCAAAGTCAAAGGGCCAGGGTGGGAGCTGCCAGATGAGAACAAATGCAACGAGCCAGCTCAAGTGATTCCTCTGAGGGGGTCAAACCTCGACCAGGAATAACTAATGGCTTCTTTTCTTGACCACAGTGAAGAAATAAATATATCTACTATGTCAAAAATAATAGCCTGTACTCCATAAAGAAAAAACCTGGCACAAAGAACCAACTCTGTGCTGATAGGTTTTCACACATGAACTATGGACTCTGAAAGATGCTAGACAGCCCCACCTCCTACTGGCTCTCTTTTGGCAATGAAACAGAGACAGGCTGACACTGGAGATTAGGTTTTCTTAAAAATCCTGTTAAATAATTCAGGGCTTTATCTCTTGCACAGCTGCTCCTAGGAGTTTCCTTGGAGTGATGTGGGAGCTGTGAGCAAAATTATCTCTTAGCTTTCAGAGCTGCACGTAACTTCCTGTTACACTGTACGCTGAAAAGTATGCATTAAACCAATACAAACACTGAATTTCACAGGAGACAATGAAAAATTAAAAGTATTAAAAGGAAAATAAAGAGTCGGTTTAATGTGTTGCCATCTCACACGTCAAAAGGAAGCCAAGAAACAAATTTTGCACTTTGATTTATGAACAAGCTCATCAGAGATCTAAGCCATTGCTCTTAAGATATTTCGCATTTTATGCATTCCTACGCCAAGAATTCAATTCTCTCAATTTTCTTTCTAAATTCAAGGAAAATATCTTTCCTGGGGGATTTGCTGGCACCAGCACTGTCTAAGCGCCAGGAAATGGTGGGATCCAGCTTAGCTGAGGGCTGTGTAAAAACACAGAAGTACACAGTGATTGCCTTCCAAATCAGTGCAATCCAGACAGGATACAAAAGCTGGAGGAAATGCTAAAATTCAGTATATCAGGAAAGGCTAAGACAACAGGAGGCTCTAGGCTATATTGAGGTGGGACACAACATTGAATCATGACACTCAGTAATGTGCTTCTGCAGCTTCTCATCTTTTCTCAGATGGGAGTAAGTTTCTCTTTAGGTAGTTCATAAGGGACAGAGACACTGTCCATTTTTTCTTGTACCAGGCTCAACAAACGCACACATTTCTCAAACCTCTCTTACTCTTTCCTCTTTGAAGCTGGCCTAACAGAATGGCTGCAGATGATGGCTGTGTCCTGGAGAAGCTCCTCTAGGAGCTCAAATGTTGTCTAAACCAAGAAAATTACCAAATAATGACTTCTCTATTTACTGCATATCCCACCTCTTCCTCTCTCCATGCTATTTCCCCCATTAGTACTGGAAGTCACTGAAGGAGAGACACTTTTTCACTGCTTGAAAGCTGACAAAGAAGCATTTGCATCAAGAAGTGTTCATGTTGGGAGATCTCCTGCTGATCTCAGGAAGCAGAAACCAGGAATTATAGGTAGAAATTCAAGCAAAGAGAGAAAAATAAGGTATCCTTATTTTTAAGGATACCTTATAAGGTATTATTGCAACAAGCCAAAGGATGAGGGAGGGTGTACATGGCACACGTTTGTCACTGTACGAGGAAATGCACTTCAGAAGAAACCCAAATACAGCATGTGAAGATACACAGGACTAATTGAACAAAGATGCAGCTAATGATAGCCACCTCCATGGAGGTTGTCTTACATTTGGCACACAAATAAAGCAATTGGCCAGTTTAGAAAATTACATTTAATGCAACAGCAATAATGGTTCAGTATTACACAAAAGGAAGTGATTTTACAGATCGAAAAGGAAATGGATCCTGATGTACTCTGTACATCCTCTTACATCTGTCACTGCGCTGCCTACAGTGAAAGAACACGGATGTGGAACACACTCCTCTGTCAAGATTTGTGCTTGATAAAAGCCAAATAAGTTGAGAAAGGACAATTCACTGCCATTATGGAGGAACTGGAAAATGACCCTGGTGAAAGGGGAAGCTCCTGCTTAGGAACAAGCAAAATATACATCAGAAGCACATTAGATACACAGCTGAGAACCTCTGCAGATACATATGTATTTCAGATAAAATCTTACAATGTTTATTCAAGTCATTAAATGTTTACATAATTGGTACCCTACTGCTTGATTTTTTTAAATGTATCAATATAAGACTTTTGTAGTCTTACTTCCTAATAGACTTTTGCATTGGTAAAATACTGTACTCTTTACTAGAAAACAACTACTGAGCAAGACAGAGAATCAGGACATGGTAAGTTGAAGAGGAAGTCTCCAAGAAGGCCACTGAGATAGACAGCTCTATGAAATCTGCCCCTGCAGGGACCAATAGAAGCATCAAGGTAAGAAAACAGGTTAGAAAGTAGATCATTGGCTCATTAACTTTGTCTTAGTAAGAAATAAACACTCACATGCAGAAAGTTTCCTACCAAGGACTGGCAGGCAAGATATGCTCAAGGGTAAGTGGTTGGTGGACCACAAGGAAACTTAAAAATCTTTTTTATCCCAGCAACTGCTCAATCTCTCATGTACCAACGAGTTTTAACTCTCCATGGTCAAAGCACACCAATCTTGAATTGAATGTGTTCTTCCATCACTGGGAGTTTTCTGCACAGCCATGATGACATTTGCTGACAAAATCCAGTCTAACTTCTTATGAGCTGGGATAATGACATAGGACCTGATCCTGGTCCTTTATGTCATTCGCATAAGACTATATTAGAGTTTTGTATTTGAACAGAGTGTAGCTATCACTCTGTTAAACGAAACCTTCTAATAATGATTTCAAGAAGTTATTTGAGTAGAGATTTCAACCTCATCTTCCTCTTTCCACAGCAGATACAGTGTTTTAGAACTTCCATACAGGTACTGTAGATATCAACAAAGGCCTGATAGCAAGAAAGTTGAATTTTCATGAACCCCAAGAACTAAAATTACAAATGGGTGTATCTTGACTGAATGCCAATGTTTTAACAGAAAAGTTAAATTCTCAAGATAGAGCAACAGCAGAGACAGAGCAGTCACAGAGGTCTCCCAAAATAGTAAAGGGTAGGTGGAGCCACACAAATGCTTCTAACATAAGGTATTTTCAGCATGCAACAAATGCAATGAAGTTTAAAACAGAAGCATCAGGTGAGATGCTGTCACATCAATTAAAACAAATGTCCAGGTGAAATGTACATGAGCATATGAAAACATACAAAATATGTAAACATATGCAAATATATGTGAACACTGTTCATTTCAAAGCCATAATTATTTGACTCTACACAAAGAAGCATAAAATTTCCCATTAGAGAGGTCATTCAAAGCCTAGCCAAACACTGGGAAATATCCAGAGAGATTATGACCTAATTATCCACATCCTGGACTAAGAATTTCAAACCAAAACCAAAAAACCTACTCACATTGTTATTTATGCTGAAATATTACCTAATTTTTTTTCCATTTCTGAGCTCCAAAATATACTAATCTTCTTCATAGGAATACATTATTTATTTCATTTTAACAGCTTTCGTATACAACCTCCAACTGAGGAAGGAATAATGAGCGAACACATGTTAGGATAAAGTATCTAAAGAGCAGAGTGCTCCTGATGGGTTTGATTTACATCTGAATGGATTTAGCATCAGCATTTGGAAATTGCAGAGTCTACATTCCCCTGTCTAAACTCAAAATTTTCAGCTCATAAACCTTTTTGAGATTTATAACAGCTTGCTGAGCAGTGTCTTCTGCATCCCATATGCTAGGGGGATGGGTTTTATTAATATTAATAGAAAATTACAGCAGCCAAATTTTGTGATCATTGACCCAAATATAGAAGATACTACCTCAGAATCAAAGACAGCCAAAAAAAGGTACAACTCCAGGGTGAAAGTAGCTATTTGTACCACAAACAGTAACATAAACAAAAAAAACCCCTCTATAAACATGAGATCACTTTGGCAGTGATCCTAACTCAGAAAAGAGGACACAACAGTGAAAGTTTTAGAGATGAATGCAGTCACTGTGTGACATGTACAAGACAGAGAGGGAAGAGAAGCAGGGGAAGTGAGAAATATTTATCCCATTTTCTGCAATCTGGTAGGTTTTTCTTTTATTTTAAATACCAAAATCCTATTGACAAATCCCAGAAGACATACCATAATGTCATGTAAGCCACATATTTAACCTTTATTTTTTCTCAGAACTAGATCTTATACCTTTTCTCAAGTGAGAACAGAAAGCAAGGTTTTGTGATTGCTTTTGCTAAATGTTCCTTGCACAACATGGGCAGACACCCAGCCAAGCCTTGCACTGCACTCCACAGAACATCCTAACACTGCACCTTCTCCTGCTCACGTAAAAGAGAACTGCTGATACATACGTAATAGAGAGAGAGAGGAAAATAAAAGGAAAAGTTTAATGCATTTATGAAACAGGGAGAAACATTGTAGGCAGTTCTCTCTTGCTAACCCAGCACTAGTGGTACATCATTGCACTATGCTGCTGTAGCACCTACAATAATATACACAGCATCACTTTTATCACTTCCAGGACATGTCAATCCCTGCTAATGAAATGCTGATTCAAAATTAAATATTCCTTACATAAATTAATACCCCAGTAAAGTGTAAATATTTAATGGTATTTATATTAATTGTGTTACTGTACAACAAAATTTGACTCTTGCAAAAAAGAATTTAAAAAGTGAATTTTACCTTGCTGGTACTCAGTTTTTCCAAAATAAAGAACCTGATATTTCAACTAAGCTTTGAGAAATCTCTGAAATCAAGAGCTGCCACTACCTAAAATATAAAATCTTCTGCTTTTCTCTGACAAAATTACATAGAATAACAGAGTAGTTGATTTTTGCCTTCTGACTTAATACATCATTCACCAATAATATACAGTATTTACTGTCGATTCCTGCAGCTGCTCTTATAGAACCTCTCACTCTTTACTATAGCTAAAAAAAAAAAAAAGCGTCAGGAACTGTGAACTATGAAAGGAAATGTGATATCATTTTCTTACTGTTATCCAGAATGACACAGAATAGATATAGAAACCATCTTTGACTTTTTCCAGATGTTCATGGAACTGTATCAGCATTCCAGTCTTTATTTTATGTGGGTATGCATTCTGTGAACTTCCTTGCTCAGGATTTTCCTTTTTATCAGATATGAGAGAATTCTGACAATGTTTCAGTGGGGATATGAAAAGTCATAAAAACAATTTCAAAATTCATGTTTCATAGGTGTTGTGTAATATAACTTGTGGAAAGGCTATTGGAGAACAGGATTGTAATGAACAGGTGGTATTTCACTCTCCAGGCAATGCAGTTGCATGAGCTGAAATTTATTTTACTTAGAAGCCTTCACAAAATTATGATATGATGAGAGTACAGTAGCAGTAGAGGGGTCCAGGCCTGCATGGCTGTAGAACTGTTACACAGGGCAGAACCATGGTTCACATCAAGACAAACCTGATCTCTGCCAATTACCAGAAGTTTTCATTTAAAAGCTGCATAAAACTCTTAAAGAGATTTAGAAGTACTACTGGAAAGTGAAGATTTTATTTAATTCAGTGCTGTGGCTAAAAAAATTATTTCTGGATGTCGATTCCCTCCCTCAAATCTTGTTGAGGCAATAATTGCATGAGTAGGTGTATCTGCTGTCACGTATCCACTCCTCCTGGCTTTTTTTTTTTTCTTTTATTTTCNTCTGTAATCTTGCCTGGTCTGTGCACATTTTTGGAAGCCCCTTACCTGGAGCCAAGGAAGTTGAGCTTCTATGCCATTCACCACTAGAACACACTTTCCTTCCTCACTGGCACTTAGAGCTTTCTAAACCTTGGACAATTTCATGGGATTTTGTTATTCAAAAAACAGTGCTGAAATGTTTTCTTCCCCCACTTACCAAGATTGTCTAATTGGGTAATTCAATCAGCCTGACTCCTGAAATTGCACAGGTTGCTGTGCAGTACTAAAACTTAATAATCACAAAAAGCTCCTTCTGTAATGAATGAGGCCCCTGAAGATTAAAATGTGCATGTGTGTTTATATAAACAGAGCACAATCTGATAGCAGTTAAAAGGCATCTCTTGTCCCCTTCCCACAGCACTGATTGTTAGTGTTTCTGCCAGTCTTATACCTTATTCTTAGTCAAACATAAAACATCAGATAGCCAAGAATAAGGATAACTATGTAAATATTAATCTCTGAAATAATGAGAATGGGGAGACCAATAACTTTTATGAAGCTGGAATTGTTGCCAGCACAACAGCATCAGATCCAACTTTCTTTTATTCTTGCCTTGTTTGTCTGGGATATCATAGAATCACAGATTCATAGAATCAATGAGGTTAGAAAAGACCTCTAAGATCACCAAGTCCAACCATCAGCGCTACCACCATGTTCACCACTAAGCTACATCTCATGTGCCATATCCACATTTTTTAATCTCTTCCAGGGATGGTGCTTATAGGACATTCACCAGTATTTCTCTGCAATTCCACAGGTTTCCTACTGCAGCTGTGCTTAATTACCACTAGGCCACCACACCCTCCAGGTATGTGTAAGATTTTTTAGGATTAAAATCCAGTTTGGCACCTAAATTAAGGACTGTATTTTTAAAAATTACGGTAATTTGCTAGACTCTACAATGGAGCCTATTCGGGGTGTAATTTGAGTCTTTCAACATGTCTACAGTGAGCGTAAGCACACAAGTTCTCTCATGAAACATTACATTACTGATAGACAAATCTGTGGGTCTAAAAAAGGCAGGAATTTCCTGGAACCTGCATGTAGCCAACTGTGGCATCACCAAAAAACCACATGGACACAATCTCATAACGAGGTCCAACTCTGCTGGCTCTAAAGGATGAGTTAAAAATAATTCTCCTGCATTTCAACGTTCTAAATTTGTGTGCCAAAAAGAATTTGCTATTTGTTTTTTGACCATAGCGACTGTAGGTACGGTGGTATATGAATGAAAGAGCATAAAATTCTATCAGTTCTTATCATTGTGTCCTCTGTATTCTGGGTTGGCTATCTTCTTTTAAAATGCAGGACTATATACTTAAATACACAATTATATATATATTAATGACTAATTAATGTACTCTGAACTACATTACTCCTGATTTCCTTCAGGAACTACTTCCATTCACTGTTCTACACCCTAAAAAGCTTGGTAAAGCTTTTGACAGCCATGGCTGGTGTGCATGCTTTGGAGTGTTTCACATTACTTCCGTGTGGAAACTGTGTTTAACTTGCTTTCAGTTTTAAAATCTGAATTTGATGATATCTGATGACAGCTGAAAATCAAGTTCATTCTCTTAATCACTTTGAAAGATACTGTGTTCTACTCTCCCTATTTGTAGACACATAAAAATAGGATTACAGTTTTTTCATGAAATATTTTTCCTTTCAGTAGTATCTTTCACTGATGCTAATGAAAATCTTTCTGGTTTTAGTCTAGATGATGACTATAAAATCTCTGAAATCCAGTTTCTTTATTGCTTTAAACAAATCCCAAAAGAAATGTAGTATGATAAAATTCAGCAGTAAACACAGTATATATGGATCCATATATGTGTATGTTCCAGACCTAGATATCAGGAAAAATGCAAGAGTTGAAATGAAACAAAAGCGGGATGTTTATGACTTTCGAAATCAAGTCTACCCTTCAAAATTCAGAGTTCTCCTCCTCCCAAAGTTTTAAAGGATACATTTTCATCCTTTTTGACTGTTATAGAATTGTTCTTAACTATTTTGCTCTTTGTTAAGAGTAAGCATTGACAGATATGCTGCACATTGTTTATGCAATAGGTGTAAGGTACAGCACTCTCTAGCATCCTGTGTGGTCACTGATTTAGGCTTGTATATCTAGCAGAACTTGGAGGGAATTTTAAGACAAACTTTCCATTTGGAAGCAAACCCAAGGCATGAAAGTTCCAATAGTATTTGACCCAGGTTTAAGACTATGTTCTACACACTGATGCAGGAGAGACCACCAAAGCATTTGAAGTCCAACCCCATGAAGAAAACATATTTTTTCCTGATGGCTCCAAGCCCTATTTACGTGAGCAACGCTTTTTGCTTTGTTTTACAGGGTGATTTGTTTTATATCACAGATCCATGAAGGGCTCAGTAAACTCAGCCCTTTCAGTTCAAAGTTAACCTCTACTCAACACCTCATTTTTGTCCAGAGCAGCCCCTAGCCTACACTGCCCAGGGAAGGCCACCCACTGGGGTGATGCACTGCCAGGGATGGCCCATCAGAGCTGTCACCCCCACACACAACACCTCACTTGTCCTTGCAGCTGAGATGCCCAACTAGTGGTCCAGCCATGGCAGGGTGGCTGCGGTGAGCAGCTGTCACTATCTCAAGTCAGATTTGCTGTTTGCTTCCCAGCTGCTGACATAAATCACCAAGAGGTGCAGAAGGACCAAGCCCAAGGGCTCTGATCCAGGGACCAACTCCTCTCAAACTTGCAATGTGGGTACAAGCACATGCAAAGGATCACAGCATCACACTAACGAATCAGGTTTTCTAAAAATACTCAACACGACTACGTGATGAAGAGCAATACTTAACAATGTAAACAGCCAAATAGAAGAGACAGATCCTCAGAAATAAAGTGAAATATTTACTCTTAGTGGAAAGTATTTGTCTAAACAGTGTCCAACACACAAATATATCGTTTCCTACTCCCGAATAGTAATACTACAGTAAGACTCCCCAGTAAAATATTTATGTTATAGTGATTTGAATGATCAACAAGGGAACATTTCAACATGGTCCCTACACCAGCGCAGAGATGTTGGTTGCTAAAGCACTGTAGTGCTGTCCTTACATACCTCATTCTGCTACAGGCAAACACTGCCAGTGAGCCATGATAACCTGGGGTCAGAGTAAGGGTCTGACCCTGTACACAAATTTTTTCACTCTTGCCATCTGAGCAGCCTGTTTCTGGTTTTGGTTCAAGAACTTTTCACAACATGGAAAACAGCTTTTATAGTAACTTGGAACTCAAAAGCAGTTGGCAGTGTATGCTGTCTGATAAGCTTTTCATACAAAGGTTAAACATATAACCAGGGGACAAGCGAGTGGCTACTTAGAAAAATGTAGAAGCCTACTCTGCACATTTGCTTCTTAATTTACTAACCCCGAAGTATAAATCAACAGTTACTCTCTTCTGCTTTTATTTCCTTCACACATACATTCTGCTCTCGTCTTGTCTACTCAAGTTTTATTGAGCGCCTTCTCCCTCACAGCTGGCCTTGATTTCTTCCTTGCGTTTGCTACTTCTGCTTCTTCCTTTAAGAGGACAGAGAGAGACAGAAAACAGCTGCTCTATCTCTCCTACAAACAGCCCTTAAACAAGCTCAGAGTGATGCTAACACTGCCGTTCTGCTACCCTGCAGTCATCCTAGCTACAACTGGGACACTAAAAAGAGAAGTATCCCAGTTTGCACCACAGTGTCAGCAGGTACATGGGGTGCTTCCTTGGGTGCACCTTGGAAATGCCTTCCAACAGAAAGCAGCTGTACAGCCCCACGGGCCACCCAGCACTTTCCCAGGTCTTCCCTCTAATGCAATTCTGTCAAAAGCACAAACTTTGAGTGGCAGAGAGAAGGATCATCTCCTACATCAGGTTCTCTTGAACAGCGGAACACAGGCGACTATGCCAACATCATAACAGCATAATCACACACATTATACAAAGGAGTTATGTACCATGCCTCATAGTGACCCCCTAGAATACTGCTCAGTTGATGGCAGCCTGTGAGTCCAGAAATAAGGACTCCCTAAGCACAATGAACACCAACTTTCCAAACTGCTAAGCAGTAACACCTAGCAGGAAATTAAGCAGGAATTATCATACACGCCTAAGAAGCAATTACAGAAGCTTCTGTTTCCCCAGTCATAAATTTCCTGGCTACGTAAAGCTGCACAGAAAGTGTTGAAGAAATGTTGACATCCAATGTGCACTGAATTAAAGGAAAGTTAACTTTCATGTGTAGAATAAGCTATTGTTGCAAGTTTCTGTTGAGACAAAAAAGCCATGCTAACACCTTTGACTAATTAAGTTTCACGTGGGATGTGTTCCACATGTTAAACATTCTTGACTCTTGGAACCATTGAAGTGACAGTCAGAAATGGTCGTTGGTAATACTGTACAACCACACACCTTTCTAGGACCCTACATAATGACCAAATTTGTGCCACCACATCTGGATCTCACTGCAGTTTTTTTAAAGATAAACATTCTTTTAATCCCAAGCTCTTCATGACTCCATAGCTAAGTCCCTTCTTATATATTTCTTGACTCCAACACTGCACATCACCTATGCAAGAATCAGCACACAATGAAACCAGACTGTGATAGGAACTATTATTTCCTTAAAGTCATGTCTACTGCCTTTCTGTCATTTCCTAGGTTTTCAGAAATCCATGTGAAATAGTATAACAGGATCTCCAACTCTACTTCAGTCTGTATATGCACCACTTGTACTAATCTCTGCTGAATTTTCTGTCTCAGTGGAGATCTGGACAAATGGCCATTCACTGCTTTTAAGCTCATTATTTTGCAGGCATAGTGGCTGATAAGTGGGAAGCTCTGAAGAAATCCTATTCTCCTTATTCTGTAAACTGTGGTAATTCTATAAGCCCCCAGCCACCCAGTTGACTCACATTGCTGGTTGTGGGGTACAAACAAAAGAAGAGGAAAAGCTTCTTAGAGGAATTTAAAAACTAAGTCAAAACAGTTTTTTTTCAATCCATATGGCACTGGGCAGATGTAAGCATCACCAAGAGATAGTCTTAACTACTTTGGACAAGAAGGACATTAAACATATATTGACTTCTAATAAAGATATTTTCGCAGTTAGCTTTGATTTTTATAAAATTTTATTAACCTGCATTCTGGAAACATTTTCAGCTTCTCATGTGCTCAGGCTTTAGTATGCTGCCAGTAATATAAGCAACGAAGCTTCACACAGTTTTGCTGAGGACGTAACACAAAGTCAAACCACAAGAAATAACTGACTGTCCTAGTTTTGCTGGGATAGAGTTAATTTTCTTCCTAGTAGCTGGTACAGTGCTGTGTTTTGGGTTTATTATGAAAATAATGTTGATAACACACTGATGTTTTGGTAGTTGCTAAGTAGTGCTTACCCTAAATCAAGGACCTTTCAGTGTCTCATGCTCTGCAAGTGAGGAGGTCCACAAAAAGCTCAGAGGGAGCATGGCCAGGACAGCTGACCCGAACGGACCAAAGGGGTATTTCCTATTCCAGATTGTCATGCCCAGTATATAAACTGGGGAGTTGGCTAGAAGGGACTGTTTGCTGCTCAGGGACAAGCTGAGCATTGGTCAGTGGGTGATGAGCAATTCTACTTTGTCTGTGTCATATGTGTGTCTTGAGTGTTATTTTCTTTTTTCAGTAACAATTAGTAGTAGTAGTAGTTGTTTACTAGTTTACTTACTTTAAGTTACTAAACTGTTCTTACCTCAACTCATGAGCTTTGAGCTTTTTCTGACCTTTTTTTTCCTGATTCTCCTCCCCATCCCACTGGGAGGCAGGAGGAGCATACAGCTGTATGGTACTTAGCTGCCATCTGGGGTTAAATCACAACACTGATCTTTCATAAAACCTGAATAGTCTTTCCAGATAACTGGCTGTAGTTATTAATTAACAATTAATAACTACTGTAGTTCAGGACTTCCAAAATATGTAGGCATTTAAATTCCATTAAAAATAGACTATTACATTATAGAATTTACTATTATTGCTCTTGCTGGACACAATCTGTATAGTCTGGTTTAAAATTTGTTTTCCCCCCTGAGGTACCACTCTGGAACTTGTCTAGCTAAAGGTCTAGACTAAATTTGTACTATATTCGCTGTAATAGACATCACAGGCTCAGACAACATTGAGTTTAAAATATATATCCTCTCAATGAAAGGTTATTCTGGTTCTTCTGCAGTGCTACAGCTGGTTGTTTCACCCTGTAAAAATTTTGCTATACTGGATATTCCACAGTTGTTCTTGAACCAAGAGTCCATTTCTGAACCTTCTTCTATTGTCCCTTGTATAGAAACCACACAAGTACGATCTGATGACTTCTGTGATAACAGGATGAACATTTTCTTAGATGTTTAAAGGCATTATTTTTTGCCCAGATTTTGGCCAAGATTATAAGCTTTGAGACAACACACAAAAATAAGATTAAAATGTAGATGTTCTGCAAGAAAAGGTCCACTTTAATTGTGAAAACATTGAAATATAGATTTCACTAAGCAAAAAAGGAAGTGTATGATGCACATAGAATTAGGGTGACTGAAAATTTCATAAACTTGCAGCTAAACCAGTTGTTTGGAAAGCACCCTCAGCATTTGCTTGGTTGAGATACGGATGTGTTTGTTAGGGAAGAACGAGCTGTTTTGCCTGGGGTGCAATTGCTTGAGCACTCTTTACTGTTAGCTTTTCTTCTGGTAAGCAAAACCATTGGAGAGGACATAATTACTGTTTTCAGTACAAAAATGCTCACTTGGTTATGACTTCTGCTCAGTAGCTTCTTGCAATAAACTTACTAGTTTTCTTAATGCCATTTAGATTAATTTCATTTCATGTGATGCAATATTTTTGAAATCAAAATTGTCCAAATTACCAATGCAACTAATAATCAGGAAATTATCATAATGTTTTTCATAAAATATTATTTCAAATTTCCAATATTTTCAAAATATGTCTTTTCAAGGCAGTCTCCCATGAAATGATGTGGTTAAACAACCAACAAGGGGCACGCTCCAAGAGTTGGGCCAGTAAGTCATGGTATTTGAAAGACTGCACGCATCTGCCACCTGCCTTTGAAACAGAAATATGAAACTCTGTATGAAATATTTTAAACATTTTTCCTTTTATAAATAAAAACAGCATCTTTTTTTTTCAGTGAATTAATTAATCCAACAATAAACAACAACCTTTACCAAAGTTGTACTTTAGAAAATCAGTACAACCTTAAAAGTATGCTCAGGAGGGTATAAAAGACATGAAATCTCACCAGGTATACAGGAAAGAGTAATTATTCATTCCTATGAAAGGTCAGCTTCAGTGCTGAGCCTGAGCTTTCAATAAATGGTGAAACATAATTTATTTGTACTGGGCATTGCTGCTTCCTAATATAACCAAATACCTCAGGGACATGCTGGTAGTAATGCAAACACAGGATGGTCTTTTAAGCCAAGAAATCATTTCAAAATTTATCTAAAGCAGAAAGTTATTATGATTCCACAATGGTGGCATGCATTTGTTTGACATTCACCATGGCATACTAGGGACAGAGAATTATCTGATTTTAGTTCCCATGATCTAACAGAGAAGCTATCTAGGCAACTTGGGGCTTTAAATCTATTCTCTCTTTTTCTACATATAACCATTTTGTAAACAGAGCACTCAAAGTAGGCACAATAAACAAATGTAAAGATTCACAGAAAGTCTGTCTATTTCAACTCCATTGGTTTGTTTATGTGATGTGTAAGAAAAATATCCAGAAATAGCTTAAATGGTTTTTTTGGTATTCTAACATTGACTACCAACTTAATTAGTGAGTAGTTGAAGTAGTCTAAGTTGCATTTCTCATGAACAAAAATGCTGTTCTGGAAGAACAAGCATTTCAGTAGATTCATTCACAGAAATCAAGACCAAGAGATGACAGAAGATCACAAAATAAGAAATGGATGAACAGCACTACAATTAAGAGAAAAAGAAGCCAGACTTATTTTAAAGGCTGACTAAACACGAGAAAATACACTTACAGTGTGTATACTTGCAGAGTATTATGATGAGAAATAATTGCACTAATTTATTAGAAGTAAAGTTTAAAATCAACATTGTGGAAAACATTCCTGCTGGTGGTATTGCCATTTTAAAACATGTTTAAAACTAGTCCAAGGAAAGAACTACACTGTGCATACTGGAGAACACAGCTATTACCTTGTGATCTAATCTTCAATTGCCTTTCTCATGGATTCTATACTCAAAAGATGTTACCTAATCTAATAAACAGAATTTTATTCCATCAGAAATACAAACTTAATAATGAAATTCTATTACTGCATGAACTGCTATATTTCAAAATCATATTGTCTATTATATGGAGATATCAGTGAAACAAGACTGATTACATAGCTATTGATGGGTTAAGATTAGCCCAGCTCACCTTTTCTGAATTAATTCTTTTCCTTTCTATATGAACTCTATTTAAAAAAGAAACTACCTGAGAGGTATTCAATATTAGTTCCACACAAAAGTTGTGGCTAACCAGAAAATCTTTCATTAAGCTAAATAAAGAATACTAACAGCAAAATTTTATTAGTGTTAGGCAATATTCACAAGGCTCTTAAGAAACAAGAATCCTCTGTTGGCCAAACATTTTTAAACACCTCTATCAACAGGCCAACATAATTTAGAGAATTCTGTAGCATTTTGTAGTCTTCTCCTCCTAGAGAAGTATGTGAACTCTAAAAGAGGAAGGGGATGAAAAAGATAACAAACCAAACAAGTTAAACATTCCAGGAATCATCCTAAACACTAACTGTCAGCTGATTTTGAATTACGTAAGTCCAGGATAATAGCAGAATATTTTTAAATGAACCTGAAATTCTGTATGTCTGGTTTGTGTTTGCAGATGGCCCAAATAAAACTGCTTGTAGATATAAAAGATAAAGGGATGGTTGTTCTTCACTTCCAAAATAAAACTATAACTGTAAAAGGTTTAAGAGGTGACAATCCATATCACACCTCTAATTTAAAAATTTTTCAAGTATTTCTATTACCAAACTGCAAATATTGTCAGAGGCTTTAATACAGCAGTGTGAAAAGAAAAGCTAAAAATGATCTTTTGATTCATAATTTGGCATTTCAAAATACTGAGACAAACTAAGCTCCAGAATTTGAAGACAAAGGTATCCCTCCATCCACTTATTTTTGAAATTGCGAGGAGTTAGATTAACTACACAAAGGCATCTTGTCCCAGACAACACCTCCCACTTTGATTTACGCTGGTATCAAACTTCCTAATGGTGCATTCAACTCCTGCATCCAGATCAGTGATAAATACATTGGACAGGACAGACTCTAGAATTGAGTCCTGTGGGCCCATTCACCACAACCCTTTGAACCCTCCCCTTCAGCTAGTTATCAATCAAGCATATCCTGAACCTACTGAATGATTTGTCCAGGAGGAGAGCATCAAAAGCCTTACTAAAATCCAGGAAAAATACATCCACCCACTTCCCTTCATCCACTGGGCAGGTGACTTTACCATAGAAGGACATCAAATTAGGTAAACAGGAGTTTCCCTTTGTGAACCTGTGTTGACCATGCCTGATGACCGTATTGTCCTTTAAATGCCTTTCAGNGCTTCCAGTTGGCAAGGACCTCCCCAACCTCCCGCCACGGCCTTTGGTAAATAATTAAGAGGGGAACTGCCATAACATCCACCAGGTCCTTTTATGGTTTAATTTACTTAAACTTGGGAAATTACTACAATTCCAGCAAAATCAAAACAAATATTAAATTTAAAGGAAAACCCAAAAATTTATTTATCCAAAACCCCTTGAAGGTGTACTTGCAGAAGGCTCCCATATAAGAAACCACTAGCAAACAAGGAGACAGAACAATCTTGATAAATCAAACTATTCTGGAGACAAAATGGGTAAGCATAAACTTCCACTATACTGTAAGAATACTCACCTACATAAATATGGGATTGAAAAAAAAGGGTCTGTTTTGAAAAAAAAAGGATTTGTGGGTTTCAGTGAATCACAAATAAAGTGCGAGATCATTGCAAAAAGTAACATACAGTAATTCATAAATAGGGAGTATGACTTGCAGACACTTGGGTAATTGTTATATTTCGGTATATGCTACTAAATTCTCAGCTGAAATAACACCTAGCTTTGGACACTGAGCTTCAAGAAACACCTGAAACACTTGGACAACACACAAGTAGACCAACACAATAAGAGTAATCTCCTTCTTAGAAAACGCGATGCATGAGAAAAGTTTGAAGGGGCTGAGGTTGCATAAATAGAAGAGAATGAGAGAAAAGAGTACATACAACAAATAAGACTGCAGTCTTCAAATACAAAATGGGTAACCATAAAGACTAATGGAAAGTTTTTCTTCATTTCCACATCAGGCTGAAGGATGAAGACAGGATATTTTGACTAATGGAAGAAAAATTTCCTAATGATAAGCATNATAAACATTAACAGAAAGTCTAAAATGCTGAGATCATAACACTGTGCAGATGCCACGGGCAAAGCATGGTCATTTCTCCAGCTATGGCTTAGCCCAGAGCTGCAGTCAGTTTTGTACAGCACTCTTCATATGGCTGGAGAACAGCAAATACAGTGGCGCTATGTCACCAAATTGTTATAAGCAGAATATTATTAAGGTGCTTTCTGGACTGCAAATTCAGTCTTCTCCTCACCTACACAGTACCATCCAAGTTCTGGTGCCACTAAATGAGAATAATTGACCTTATTCCCTGATCTAGCAAAAGCTTTGGCCTTTTCTAGCCCCTACACTCACAACAGTCTTTATACAACTTCTCCTTCACCTTGAGGGTCCGGCATCCATAATGCCAGTATCAAATTCTCCTTTTTATTAGCTTCACCTGGATCTTGCTGACTATAACCATACCAGTAAACTAAATGGTGCCAATTCACTCTGCAAACGCATTCAGGCTCTGAAATTTAACAACTGAATTTTTCATGTTGCTAAACAGTTTAAACACTCTTGGAACAACTTCGGTCAACCAACTATTTCTCCCCCAAACAACTCAGGCACAGTGTGGGAGTTCCTCTGGGACAACAGGCAACTTCAAACCACCCTTTGCACTCAGGAGGCAAAAAGAACGCAATGGTGACTGTGTGGGAATGTCATGTCAACTGGCCTCAGTGTCAGAGAGCAACCTCATAACATTTAATGCACTCCCACAGCTATACCCACTGCCCTGTCAGGCCCCAGGTGAGGAGATCATTACCAATGGCAGCTGGAAGAGGAGCTGTTACACACAAAAACTGTGAATAAACAGTGAAAAATGGTACATTTCACCTCAAAGAGTGGACTCTTCAGGATGAAATACATTTTAATTCCCACTGCAGACCCTGGTTCCTACTATAAAGGGAGGAAAAAGTCAGTGATTGCAACTCTGTCTTGGAACTCTCTACTCATGAAAATGGTGCCTAGATGATGCAATTACTCCAATCGAAGTAAAAGTTACGTCTTTAGAGTCATAACAATGTTAATAACATATAGGAAAACAACTAATCCAGCTTACTCAGTGAATGATATACACTTTTGAAAAAAAGAGAAAGGATATTTTTAGGCTCTGAAGGCCTGATTTGAACCAACAAAGCCCAAGATATTCCAGATAAAACTGGCATTTTATGAACACAATCATGCCTTTTACTTTAGGAGATGGTTTAAGTTAAAGGTGAAATGGTAGTGCTCATTTCAAGTTTCCTTAGGATTTTGTTAAGTCAAATCTTTTGCATCACATAAGGTTTCTTGTGTTGAATTGTAGTACAACTGTTTACTCAAGTGGCAGCAGCATACCTTGTGATAAATTAAATGGACATTTATCAAAGGTAAGTTGACAGGTTTAAATGTTAAATGTAAGCACAGTAAGACAAGTACAAATAGCTTCTACCTGGAGGTTACATATCTAAATTACTGGATAGATATTTTAATTAACTTCTGCACAATAAAGAATGTTTGCTTTCTGAATTATTGAACAACATTTCCTGAGAGAGGAAGATACAAAATGTCATGCAATATAATTTAAGTAGAGCTTACACATAAATGAAAAATTGAAAATCCTTCCTCCCAAACAACACAGGCAAGAAAGAGACAAATATTGTTTAGAAATATAAGTTTTGGAATCAATATTTAAAGTTAAATTAAATGAAAAACTAAAGAGAGTTATGCCAGAGAGGGGCTTAATACATCGATAGAGGGAGGTTTGTTAGTTTATCTCATTTTACTCTTGGTTCACTGAATTACGATCTAATGACACAAATTAGTAGCTTCCTCAGGTTCTGAGATGATTTTGAGAAAGCTTAAAAGATAAAGACGTAACAACAGTCAGTGGTAAACTCAAAGAAAATGCATCTCTGGTGGGAAAAAATGGTGTGTATATATATACATACATACATATATATATATATATATACACACACACACACACTTCTTTTGTTTCTTAAACCCTTCTAGTCTTCCTGCCTTACTGACATTTTTAAGGTAAAAACCTGGAAAATGAGCAAGATGCAAACCCACAGGAGCACAAGTTAAGTGCCTTCTTATCAACCTTTCACCTCAAACCACTGAAGCATTTTGACACTTAAAATGCTAATAAAAACTAAAATGTTTACTCACAGTTGAAACCAGGTTCAATAGTTTTTGCAGCTTCAAGACTGTTTATTGTAATCTGAAAGATGATGTGCAGCAGCAGAAATGATAGACTGGTGAAACACAGAGATTTCAATAATCGTCCTGTATGCCCTAAAAGACAAAAAACACATATGTATAATAGGCAGATTTCTGAAAATTGCTTGAAGATTTTCAATATAAAACCATAAAAATATCCTGACCAAGGATATTTCTACCAGTCAGTTCCGCATTAATCGTGATTCTCCACTGTGGTCAATGTTACAGCAAAAATCACACTTTAATTATAGTTTGTTTCAGTACTCTTTAATCACAGACCAAATAACATTCCCAACAGGCAACTTCAAACCTCCTTTGCAAAGGAAGCAAAAAGAACTCAATGGTGAGTGTGTGGGAATGTCATGTCAACTGGCCTCAGTGTCAGAGAGCAACCTCATAACATTTGCTATTTTTCGATAAAATTTGCTATTGCAAATTATTCCTTTTTTTTTTTTAATTAAAGAAAAATGTTTTTTAAGTCTCCAGAGAGCAATTTTACATCAATAACAATATCACAATGTTTACCAACACATTACCCTGGTACTTAGACAAAATATGAATGATACTTCTACTTTTGAATAAATAAAAGCCTGTGTATCTTATTACTCTTTACAAAATTAATACATGGGAGGGGGTATAACAAGACAACAAATAATAACACAAACCTTAGTCTGGCTCAGGAGTATAGAAACACTTTCAATGAATGCTTTGCTTTGTGCCGACTGCCCTCTTTCTCTTCCTTCAGAAGTTTTAAACATAATTTTCAATATATACTGAAGAACCCTGTGCCAGACACATTTGGTCACAGTTCCTCTGTGATTTACTGGATGTCTATTCAAAAGCCAATAGAAAATGTTTGATGAAGACTTAGAAATGCCTTATAAATCCTCTAGGAAACACTCAGCTTAATCACAGGCAGCCAAACTTGCAAGGTATGAATAAATAAAACAAACCATCAGTATTTCAGGAAACATGCCCCCTCAAGACAAAACTGAATTGCTGATAAAAGAACATTAAGTATCACCCTACCTGACCTATCTGCAGTAAAAGTTCTACATCCAAACTATTTTACACCTAGATTTTATACCACCTGAATGACATATTTGAGGGTCATTTTTTTAATT
>VZTR01002883.1:9607-22900 GCA_013400775.1 Chaetops frenatus
TGTCCTACTGCCTGGGAGAAGAGGCCAACTCCCATCTTGCTACACACAGCACCTCATTCCATGGTTTTCCATAGTTACCATCATTCAACAATTCTATCCTGAACAGCTGAACTAAACCTTTCTACCACTGGAATGACTGACAGAAGAAATATATACACATCAAACACATTTTCACAGAAAAAACATTTCTGGCATATTTCCTGCAAAAGTACTTGGATTTATTTTAAAAGCTATTTTAAGTCTTGTTCTGATGGTATGCATCTTAGTCAACATACATCCAAACTTTGCCCTGACTTTTCTCACTCTCTTTTAATTAAACCAGTCAGCACCCCAAGCTGTTTTAACCTGTTGTACAGAGACCAAACAACCTTAAACAGTACCATGAGCCAGCAACCTCTATGAGTATTATGGGCTTCAAAAAATAATAGCAATCTACTCACTCAAAGCTAACACTTTTTAAAAATCATTAATAAAAATACACTAAGAGGTAAAAAAACTCTCAGGTATGTTTACTGGATTTAGATAGTGAAATAGCAAGTGGTGATAAAAAAACAGAAAGAAATAGCCAGGATCCATTTTTTGGTCAAGTTCTGAGAAAAAAAATCAAGAGGTTGTGTCCAAACCACAGCATAGTGTTACTGGAATAGAAATTTCATCACCAACAAGAACAAAGAGATAAAATACAATATGCAATATGCTTCAAATCAAACATTTAAAATTCATGATCCAGGGATTTTTAAGATTCTTAACAAAAGCAGTGGTTTTGTTTTTTGGATAATTTTTGCAAATATTTGGAAATACCTGGAAAACAAAAATATACTAGTGGACTGTAAATATTGTATAAATAACTGAGAACGATAAAGCAAAGGGTCCAAAAGCTGCCAATTACTCTTATCACAGCAATCGATAATAAAATGCTACAATACTTAGCTTGGTTTCTACCATAGTAATAAAAGCAAAACACAGCAAAAACCTCAATTTCAAGGTTTATTATTACTGCCAAGCAAAATATGTCTTCTTGAAATAATTACAGATTAGCTAATAGAACTAACTGCAGCAATTACCCTGCTTGGGTTTTTTAAACATATTTGGCTAAATATTACATGATTTTCTAGTTATTTGCTTTAAAACCTCAATTAACTAACAGGAAACTTAGCTGATGGATTAAAATAAAAGAGATCCATATTCCTATTTAGAAGAAAACATCAATGAAAATTATTCCCACTGCAGGACCCTGGAGACCGACAATGATCAGGCAGGCACAAGATAGACAAGTTATGGCTTAAGGAAATTACTTGAATCATGTCTGAAAACAGTTGCAGTCCAGCAAAATGTATTTAAATACCATTAGGTATTTTAAATACACATAATAATTTACTGTGGTTACTCTCCATCTATTATTAGTTAAAAATAATATCAAATACTTTAAAAATGAGATGAACTGCATTTATGGTGCTAAAACTCACATGACTGCTTTCTGCACTTCCATCCTCCCTGCAACCAGGAGGCCACCACCCACAATTACAAGCTCTATCTCATGCAAGTCAAAATATTGTGCCTTATTACTTTTACTCAGTAATGTTTTTGCATTGAATGCATTCTGACATAAAGACAATTATTTAGGAAATAGGAAAAAAAGGTGTAGCCACAAGGTTGGACAGTCTTAGCAAGAAACAATTGAGAAAAAATATTAAACCACAATGTGTAATTATCTAACATAAGTGCAATACACATTAAGGAGGCAAAGTGGAATCCTTGTGCGTATAAAAATGCAGTGTATGCAGAAGCCATCTTGCTTCTGTACACAACCTACAGGCACAGTGCTCTGTGCAGACTGCAGATGGCAAGTGTGGGATGGCTGAAGCATCAGAATCTTTGTGGCTGGTACAGAGGTATCAGGTATCTCTACAATGTGCAGACTTGCTATTTCTTACACTGAAGACTTTAAAATCTTCCTGGCAAGCAAAAAAAAAGTGAACTTATGTCTCACTGAGCCCACAGGAGCATGCAGACTTACCTCATATATACAGCTATAGACATGACTTGGTATTTGTTTATTTTATGAAAAGAATGGTTACTAGCTGTACTCCTTCCAGAGTTCAACTTAAAACATAGACAAACAAAAAAATGACAAAAACCCCCAACTCAATAAAACAGACCAGACTTGCATAAAAAACAGTATCTATGGATGGTGCCCTCTCAGTTCCAGGAAGAATAAAACCTTGAAAATCAGTGTGGTCAGTCCTAGCACCCTAAATGCAGCTCTCACTCAAATTACCTTGGGAATTAGATTTCAGAATTAACTGAAGGATCCAGTGTGCCCAGTGACAATAGCAAAATTTCATTCAGATTAAATCTTTAGTTCCTGCTGTTCTGTAAACTGTAATTTGACAGAGTCATGTAACATTTATCAGCTTGATGAACTATGATCTTGACTTGAAAAACTTACAATGTGCTGGAAGGTTTGAGGATGTAAGGACAGAGTTTTTAAGGACTGTTCTCATAAAAATGCAAAGCTGCAGTTCAAGATGAATTTATAGCAAAATTAAGCTTTTGAGATAAATATCTTAACACTTACAGCAATATTCACGAAGAGTAACTACAGTCTACGAAAGCTAATCTCTCTACACTTCCTTTACAGGGAGAGATAAGCATATTTAGAGAGTTTCAAGACACTTAAATGCAAGTTTCCTGCTTTGAATGAACCTCTTCTTTCCAAGCAGTATCAAGAGCCTCTATTAGCTAACCCTTCATAAGCCCACTCCATTTCAAGTACACAAAAAAGATAAGACTGAAACTGGCCTCAAACAAAAACATCTACTTTCCTCAACAAGATCTCTTTCCTCACCTAATTCGAGTTTTACAGAACTTCTCTATTTCCTGTATCTGTCATTACCTCGGCAGCAGGCAAAGCACTTGACAGCTCATTTCTCAACCTAACTGAAAAATTACTTTGCTTATACATCAAGCAAATCTTTCAAGAAAGTCATGATGTTTTCTTGAGATCTGTTCATGATTTTTAAACTTACAAATTTTAAACTGAGGAAGGGTCACAGATGCTGAAACTTGCAGACAGGCACCACAGTGGCACCTTGCAAAATAGGTTGGTGCTGCCAATTTTGCAACAGAACATACAGGGGGCAAATTGACTGTCCATCTTCCTCTCTTATCCAGGACCTGAGTTTCTCACAAAGGTATGTCCAAAAGTAATAGATACAGGTCACTGGGCTACACATAACTGCATCACTGCCTCCAGAGCTCTCTGGCATCTTGGAAATTTATCATCACCATCGTGGTGGAGAGCCTCAGAGCACCACAACACAAAGAACACGTTCCTTATCATTAGCTGGGCTATATGCTAAACAAACTCTTTAGTGCTATTCACATCACCAAAATGTTTAAGGCTAGCTCAGTATATTAAGATAACATTAGAGTGTCCACAAACACCAACAGTAAAACACTTCCATGGTGTTTTTAACTTCATCCTAATTTACTATCTTACATGAACTGAGTAGCTGCATAGATGGTGTCTCAGACAAAATAGGCGTATGAAAATTTAGACTCTAGAATCCCACAAAACATGTACTACAGTGAGTGCCATAATGAGATTTAGGTGCTTCTTTGTCTCCTTCCAAAAATCTCGAGCCGTGCTCTTGGCTCAGCACTTGTTGCTGCCATTTGGAGCCCTTGGCAGGAAGCTGTCGTGAGTGGCATCAATGTTAGTTTTACTCCAAACTCAGCACTAACAAGCCGAAATACTGGTGAAGAAGGGCTAAAGGTGTTACAATGAAAACCATTCCTCGCTACAAATGTATTGGCACGTCCCCTATCCAAGATCCTACAGGAAGAGAACCGTTAGGAGGTTTTGTTCAACAGACAGCTCACAGCATACACCCTAAAAGAACACTGTTTAGCTCTCATCCTTGTGACAGCATTCAAGATCACCAGTTCAGCCAAAGAACTAGTTGTAGACAGTACACAAACTTTACATAAACTTAATCCTACCAGCACTACCAGTATTGATGATTCCTGCAACCTTCACTACTCTAAGAATGGAAGGTCATGCTACAACCAGTGACAAATAAATGGATTTTTAAGAGTAACCACTCATTAAAAGAGTAAACCTACCACTAACCACTTTTATCAGCAGTATTATATAAGCAAAAATAAAGTACATTAGAAAAAAGGCAGTCTTCCAGCAGTAACTGAGTATTGCAAACAACTGGAACATTTCAATTAATGTACAAGAGTGATAATATACAAATTATCAGCCAGATATGGCTTTTGAGGATAAACAGAAGAAAGTACTTCCTTAAACTCCAGTAACTAGTTCTACCCTTTTCAGTTAACCTTCCAGTTTTGTGACTGTGATGGGTAGAAATACAAGCTTTATGGGAAATATGACAGATGAATAAACCCACTCTCCATTTCTACACCTCGTTTTAATATCTACCTTCAGGTACTTATATTGCAAAGCTTTGTTTTTCTTCTGTGTAACAATCATATTTGACAGAATCTTCCATTCACAGCAAAATTAAACTATTTCAAGGTTGCAGCACTTGTGAGTTTTAATCATGGCTGCAAATCACATTACCATTACAAATCAAGTATCAAAAAAAAAAAAAAATTAGCACAAGGATACATATGAGCATTTCTGATTAATATGGTCCACCTGGCATTTTACTGTGCCACCAGTAAGAACAGAATCTAAGTCTCCAAGGACATTTTTGTGTTTTCATCATGAAGACAGCTCAGTCTCAATTACTCTCCATCTTCCAAATTTTGCAAGATATAAAGGAGAAATTCTCCTCAGCGAACAGTCTTTGTTATATACTATCTTACTTATTCCTTAAAGCACAGCTGTTCCTCAAAGCACAGTTCTTCCTGCACACTACTCAGGGCAGTGATACACTGAGGAAATCCAGAGTACAGTAACATAACTATGATTTTTCTCATCTTCTGCTGCCTTGCTATAATTTTTTCCTACTCCAATGACACACCAGCACCTAGAGCTTCTGCCTAAAATGGATTTCCTGGCTCACACTTAATTCTTCCTCATTAAGCACCCCACGTGCTCTTTTCATCGTAATTCAAATTAGCTTTGTACATTCAGTCAGACAGTTCCTTCATTTTTTCTATCCTCAAAACAAATATTAAAAAAAAGTCTCATAATACACTAACATGGAATATTTAAGTAGGTAAGATATTCATGAGCCATACAGATTTCCAACACGGCATAGAAAAAACTCTCCTGAATCCATCACCAATTCAAGAATAAAACATGCAACAATAAGTAGCAATGAATTGAACCAGGAAGCCCCAGGTATGGTCAGACTCAGACCCTTCACACTTGGAACTGTACAGAGAGCTCAATAATACCACCAAGAAGACAGATAAGTGGGTAGTTAATATACGTTATTGGAAACTGAGAAAACCGTGTGTACATGCACAGGTAACACATACGGTACAAAATCCAAATATTCTTTTACATGATTGTGCAGCATTTTTGTAGTAAGCAGGTCTCACTGCACAGGTCTAAATGGACATTCCTAAGTTTTTACCCATATGCAGTAGGCACTGCATTTTAAACTGAATGACTCACAGAGGCAAACACATTAAGACATTGCTAAGCTATCAAGTGCACAAACTCTTTGCCACTTTACACTTCAGTAATAATCTTTAGCTCCCCATGAATCAGAAAAAAAATCATAATTCAACCCAAATGCTCATAATAACATTTAACCCAAAGTGTAAAAATAGGAACCTAGGTTACTCAAAACACTCCAGAATCAAATGCAAAGACACAAAGACAACACATTGTCATAAGGTTTCCTTCTTGCACCTGCATTAGCACAGCCCTTAGCAGTGGGTACCAAATTATGAGGACATCTATGATGCTTCATTATTATATTTTTCCCTCAAGTGATAAAAAATGTAAGAACCCTCATAAATACAGCTAACAAGGAAAAGTAACCACAGACTCAAAAGTTCCAGAGGAAGGATTACTATGATTGTGCCCACTTCTAACCATTAACTTTAAGACAACTGTCCCACTGCTAAGGTTGCATTTGTGTCAAGAGAGTAGTCCTGCTTGTCTACAGTAACTGCTGCTGTCCAGCTGAGCCATAATGACAAGCAGGAGATCTGGAGCCAACACATGATCCAGCTGAAAAGATTTTACATTTCAATTAATAATCAGCCTATCTAACTGATCTCATATTTCTACAGTATCAATGCCAACACAAAGAAAGGAGCAAGAACTCGTGCTGGAATCGGCCCTCTTGGCCACTGCACAGATCTGGATCTTTTAAAAAGATTCTCTAAAAGATGACTGCATAATGCAGGGATTTCATTACACAATATTAAGTGTGACATATAACAAATAAACTACAAATAATGGACCAATGCATAATTGTGATAGAGCAGGGAAGAGCACATACGGCTGTTCCAAAAAGAGATCCTCACTTTCAAATCTTGGTGCATTCTGTATATGGCCATAAAGAACTAATCTCACTTAGTATTATGGTCTGCTTGGATTTATGGTGCTGGAGGAGTCTCACCAAAGGCCTTCTTGCAGTCACAGCATAAGAAATATGATCCACCCTTGCATGAATAAATTGGTTAAAATATGGAAGACATAGGACAGACATAGCTGTTTTCACAAGGAAGGAGGATACCAGTGGGCCTCCACAACAATGTATGTTGTTCAATATATTCTAAATTATCCAAGAAACAGGAGCTTTCTGAAACTCCTACTATTTAGGAGATCAAGAAGAGGACTGACTTCAGTAGAGGTGGTGGTCTTTATCAGAGAGAGGACTGAGCAACAAAGCAGGTAATTACCAGCACTGAGGAATCAAAGTGCTGCAAATTGAGTGGAAGGGAGGAAGGAGAGCAATGGTTCCAACTTCGTACATGAGAAACCCATGAGCTTTGCACTGAATACTGCCAACACTCAGAAATAAACCAGTGTTAGGAACTATGAACAAAAAGTGTGAAACAGATCACTGTCTTCACACCTTGAACACCATTAGCATTCCTGGGACCTTCAGCTCCCACAGAGGATGTAGCAAAGTAGGAAAAGGTACAATCAAAGGCATAGAATGGGTTCTACAGGGGAAAAGAAATAGGCAAGTTAGGATTTTGGTTTCAAAAACATTTGGGTGTGGAGAGAAAGTGATAAAGGGCTACAAAATTGTACAAGGATGTATTGTTCTAATAGAGAGAGAATGTCCGCTCTCCAATTAAAAAAAGGTGGCACCAAAGGAACTCAGTAGAAATGTTTAAAAAGTTAAAATAAAGAGTAGTTTTTACTAGAGCCGCTAACATACCTATGGAATTTCTTATGAAAGGGTATTTAGATGCCAGGCATTTATTTAGCTGCATGAAAAAAAGTCTGAGAAAAAAATCCAAACACTACTAGCTACATAAAAACTATACCAGATTTAGAATCAACCTTTACTAAAAATAAATAGGGATTGAAAGAATATTCAAGTTAAGTATGCTTACACTGTTCTCACGCTTCCATAAACATTCACTCATGCTTATCATTGAGGGAAGAATACTGGATTATCTTTTGTTTGATTCTACCACAGATTAAGATTTTACCTAAAAAACCTTGCCAGACAGTTCATCAATAACATAAATTTTCTTTTCAAAGTCTCATTCAGTATTCATGATAGTGTCAGTATCACAGACACAGAAGCTTAACAGATATTCCATACAGGAAGTTGCTGCAGCAAAGCATTCGTCAAGTCAGTCATTCAGAAGTTATTATCCATCTCATCCCTGCCTGAAGTTACTGTGCTTACTGCTACCAGTAGGTCAAAAAACGCTTTTCTAAACCCAACTTTATACCTAAACAGTTATCACCAAGCCATTATGGGAAAGAAACCTACAGTTCCCATGGGGGTTTGCTATTCAAATTGATTTTTATTTAAAAAAAAGAAGTTTTATGCTTGAGTTACAAAAATTGTGGCACTGCTAAAAACACACATAGTGTGACAAAACAACAATTAAATACAGGTTGAACTTTACCAGTTTTCAGCTGCTGCATTAATAAAATATTTAGAGTGACAATCCTCATGATCTTCAATAGAATGTTTTATTTTCCTTAGATTTTCTTTAGAAGTTTAATTTCTGCTTGTGTCAGTACTTTAGCCCTCTGTTCTCTTTTTTATTATTATAAATTCAAACAGCTTGCTCCAAATTTTCCAGTTTTCAAATGTTTGTTCAAAGATGAGACTATAGTTACTTCTGGTAACATGGCATCTAAACTGTTAGTATTTACAGACCTCATGTCTAAATTATTTAAAAATAATTTTCAAGACAGGTGAGATGTAGTTAACACTGACTGCTTGAATATTTCTTCCTGCAAGAAACAAAAAAAGGCCTTCATTAATAATCATTATTGGTGTCCGCTTAATTTTTTGTGAAGAATTCACTGCTGAAAGAACTGCAAAATCTGTCCCATCTGTGATCTAGCCTCAAAAATTATAGATAAAATGGAGTAAAACCAAGGACCATGCTGAACACATCTGTTTCATAGCTGACTCTGCAATTCTTCCAATAAAGCATGCCTATAGGATTGAAATTTCTTCTGCTACATCATGGACATATGACACTGACAGAAGTTACATCAGCAATATGATTTCCTTCAAAAGATAGCACATGAATAAAACAGACCACTAAGGACACACTTGTGCCAACAGAAGCTGCATCTAACCTTAGGAGAACTTGTCCTCAATCAAATTTCCTGTTGCAGGGCAGGCTTATGTTCAAAAGCCACAGAGATTGCACGTGCTGGGAAAGAGATATGGACTAGCAGCACATGCATACTCTGCTAAGTCTAAAAATGCTAAAGAGAAGAAAACTAACCCAAAATAAAGACTGAATTCAATACAGTATAAGGTTATATTCCTTGGAAAGGTAAGTCCAATTCATTTATATGAAGAAAGAGATAACTGATACATCAAACACAAGTATGAGCTTCTGTATTAGCAAATGCAGGAGTCAAGAACCTGATGCTGTTGGCAAGAAAAAAAAAAGCCCCAACAACAAAACAAAAACAAAACCCAGCCATACCTGCATGCACACACCCTAGAATGACATTTTAATAAGGCTGTCAAGTTACTTCTGCTACTTGCAGAGTAACTTAATTACTCTGTTGCCCAAAAGCTGTCTGTAGAACTTTGAAAAAGATACAGACAAATCACACAGAGCACAGTGACAGAGAACAACAAAAATCCTGTTTGCACAGTTTAGTAAAGAGAAGGCTGAAATAAAAGGAGACAAAGAGTCTTCATGTATACAAACACTTGGTGAAGAGAGCACAGAAAGCATTATCCTGCATGAATAACAGGAGTTGGATGAGAATTAACTGGCTTAACTAGCACCAAGACAGAGTTAAATGCTACGAAAAGTCTCCTAACAACAATAATAGTCATGTACCAGCTATAAATAGACCAGTGAAGAGGTGTGGTATTCCCCTCTTCAGAGTTTTTCAAGAGATCAGACAAATGTCTGTCACACATGATTTCAGCATATTTCCTTCTGCCTCTGGTGGGGGCTGACCTCATGAAATCCCTTCCCTTATTACACATCCATCATATATTCCTTCATCCAAATGGGAAATGTTCATCAGTGTTATCATACCTGAGCTTCAAAAGTACAGCCTTTCCGACACAAACATCTGCAGCATATGAATTTTGTTGCCTTGCTGTTGTGAAATTGTTAGTGTACTTGGCACTAATCATCTCAGGAAAACAAAAAGCAGCATCTTCTACTGCTGCAGATAATCCACAAAAATGGACAAATGATGAATGGAAATACAGAAAGAAAAGCAAGTGAGAAAGATATTGTGAAGGATTCAAAGAAAAAAAAATGGCTGAAAACAAAGTTACAGCAAAGAAAAAATACTTGAGCCTAAAAAAAATTATTTTCCTCTTACATGAAAACCTGAGTTAAAGTTTCTTGGTGTATCTTAAAAAATATGCAATTAATATGAGATGCAGAATTACATGTAAGTAAGACGTGACAAGCAGAGGGGATAAAGGCACGTCTCTGCAGGCCTCCCTGCATTACCAATTCCCAACTGCCAGGTTTTAAAGGACAATGCAGATACTTCTGCTTTGGCCTTGCTCAAGTAAGTTCAACTTCAAATAACCTCATCAAGCTGGGCCCTAAATTATGCCACATGTGTATTTGTGGGTCAAGTATCTCTAGAGCAGTGGCTCCCATTTCCCAGGGGAAGCCCTGCAATATCACAACACAGAACTCCATCATTCCTTTTCTCATTGTCACTAATCTTCCTGCAGCTTCTAAAAGATTACATTTAAGATAAATGTATTAAAATATCCCAGAAAAACCTGCAAATAAGCATGGTTAGTCTAAGAAAATGGGTTTACATAGAGACATAAACTGCATTTGTCATATTATTAAATCAAGACGTCATGCCAAGATCCAGAACTCAGAAGTGAATCACAACTAGAATACTGAATTCTGCACATGTTCTCATGTTTCCAATATTTTTCTGCAAGCTGTGTGCAATTATAGCATGCATGATCTATTTTGACCTTAGCATTACGAAATACCAAATATTAAAATAGCAAAAGAAGCATTTATTCCTAAAGAGACTCTTCTTTCTTCTCATGGAAAAATCAGTGTGTTCAACAGAATTCACAGATTTTTTTTTTTTTAATTTAATACTGTGTCAGTTCTACTTCAGAATTTTAAAAGCTTACATTAAAAAATTAAACTTTCAGGACAGCAAACCTAATAGTTTACCTAATTTGATAAACCTAGAGTCACTAGGCAATACATATACTTCCATTAGCTTGTCATGTATATGAAAACACATGACATTTTCTGTAAATATATTTAAGACGTACTTAACTACATCAATCAGTCAAATTTTCATCACTTATTTTTCTCCAAGTAGTCTAAACAAAGGATAATGTTAGTAGTATCAAGCACCTAAGAAGATATTACTAGAAAATACATTCATTACTCAAAACTAAAAGGGTACCTCTCCATAGATCAGAACACCACTGGCTGTGTGTTGTGGAAGAGGTTGAACAAATGAAGGAAATCAACCCATTTTTATACTCAGGCAGCATTTTATAAGAAAACATCACTTTTAAGTTTGGAGGATGCCCAATTAGAGAGCCACTGAACAACTTGTCACAAAAACAAATTACTCATTACTTTTGACTTAGTTTGCTGAGGTAAAAAGTCAGCCTGCAGATAAGACAAAAGAAAAAAAATATAAAACTTAAGATTGCCAAGATTTTAAAGCTATTTTCTCCACAGTTCTCCATAAATGCTTATTATTAATGACAAGGTTTTAAAAACCAGTAATTCTGATTTGTACCTAAATACGAACAACTTCTTTTAGGAAACGATCAGGAAAAAAAATGTGAAGTAAAAACTGTAACTGTGGACTAAATTTACAGCTTGACCAACTTGCTTGCTTTCTCCAGAGAAAACTTTATAATAAAACAATCTCTCCTGCATTTAGCACCATTAGGCTTTAAATTCCACAAGCCTGTGCACTGACTAGCTTTCCCAACAATCATAGCAAAGAACCACAGACACATGTATGACCAAAATTGAAAGGTTATTAATTTTTACAATAGATTAGTTTTATCAACATAAAGCAAAAACAAAACAAAACAAGCTTGCCTACTAATATTAAACAAAAACATAACGCTCATTTCACCACATTAGTAAATTCTGTCACAGTTCTCCACCTAGTAACATTTAGTACAAATTTCCTAAGATTACCAAGGTATCTTGAAAAAAAAAAAGGTTCCTCTGACAGTTTAGAAATTTCAGCAACCCAAAGCAAGTAATGCAAAAACTTCTGTTTTCTTCACCTTACTCTTCTACTTCTGCCACGTAAACCACCTGTCCAAACATCAACACAGAGTTCATCAAGGCAAACTCTACACAGATATTTCTTCTCAGGCAATGAGTCAGTCTGAACAAATGTTATCTTCCTAGTCTGCTTTATCAACATACAATAAAACTTTGGGGAAAAAAATCAAATTAATTATATACAGCATCACTACCTGAATCAAATCTGGGTTCAATACATACTGGTGGCAGTTATGATAGAACACACCGTGTAAAGGAAACAGGAATTACAGCAAGTTCTGATTTTTCAATAGATTTCTAAGGAAATCAGTTAATTACAGAATCGGTGTAAGGAAAGGTATAGGTGAAAGCAGGAAAAAACAGCAATGAAAAAGCATTATTCTACAGTTTTTCACCGTGGCATAAATACAAGCTCATTAATGTCCCTTCCCTTAAAAGTATCCACAGGGAATTCCATAGGAAAGAACACTTTCTAGGGTATTTCGTTAGTAAGTGCTTTGCCACTAGAGAACCCAAGATGTTGAGCAAGACAAGCCTGTAGCCATTCACTCTGCTAATACGTCTCTGCCATACACACAGCAATACAATTCCGAAGGCCTCTAACGCTCTGCAACGTGCTGCATTGTTTAAAGAAACGAAACGCTGTAGTTGAGAGACATTTTCTGCAAGGGCTAGAAATCCCCCTTATTTCAAGGCAGGCTTCTATTATCTTTTACCACCCTCTTAGAGGACACTTCATCATACAATACAGCTTAGAAGTGCTCAGCTAATGTAGCGCTTTGATCTTCAGTAATGCCAAAGCCAAAAACTAAAACCAGATTTATGAAGCAAGAGAAACCAAGGAAGAGAAAAAAAACCAAACAAACAAACAAAAAAAAAACCGGCAAACCCACCTCCCCAACCTCGTGGGTGCTGCAATGCACTTCAAAAGCAACACGGGAATAAATAATCCAACATCCACTTTTTCCCCTGACAAAAACATCTCGCGGAATCTGACCTACATACCTAATTCACAGCACTACCACTGCAGAGCAATTCAAAGACGAGAAACCACAGCATCAGCGAGCAATCAGGGGAAGGTTTAGGGTGACATAAAAATACTCGTCAGGCACGTAAAACGCTTAAGACACTGCAGCGGTAATGTAAGTAAGTAACATTAGCGTGCGTCTCCCGGCACCGCAAACGACTACACCGCCGCGCAGCTCCACCTGCACCGGGCCGGGTCTGTGCTGCCCCAAGCCCGGGCACCTCCGGGACGCCGGGGCCGCCCCAGGGCCCCCCAAGGCGCCCGGGCAAACCCGCCCCGGGGTTCCCACGCACTCGGGCCGCCCCCTCCCCGCGCGCCCCCTCCCCGCGCACCGACCTATGTCACGGCGGAGGCCGGGCGGCCGCCGGGGGCCCCCCGCGCTTCCCGGT
>VZTR01002883.1:23088-73835 GCA_013400775.1 Chaetops frenatus
AGTCCCGCCCGGGACCCTGCGCGGCACCCCCGGCCCGAGGGCACCGGGGCCGTGGGGCCGTGTGGCTCCTGCCGCTGCCGCAGCGCGGTCTGGAGCGGCTGCCGGTCCCCGACAGGCGAGCGTAAGAGAAGCCCGGCCTAGTGCCGTTCCGCGGCTGCGGGATCGGCGCCGTGCAAGGGCAGGATGGGAAGGTGCACCGGGGTACAACCATTGCTCACTGCAGCGAATCCCCCGCCTCTGCCAGGACCCGACAGCAGCCCAGCGCAGGCCGCGCTGCCTTAACTTGCCTCTTACAGGGGCTATGCACGCTTTTAGGACAATTTCGAACGGCGCTCTGCCGCCTTCAGGTCGCCCGTTTCTCCCGGCACAGACTGACTGCTCTCTGCAGCGGCCACCTGCTTCCCGCAGGAAGTCAATACATTCAGGGAAGAAGGATGCTCCCCTCAATTAATCAGCGAGGAAGCAGTCCCTGATACGTAGCAGGACAGCTATTACAGCTGCCCTTGCAGACTAAGTAGCCGATGACTGTAAATAACAGCATGGCATTGTAATTGGTTTTGTACAGATTTAACAGTAACTTTACAGGCATGAACCATGGTGCGTGAGATGCACAAATGACCTGTGCATGTTTAGCGGACGCCCTTTGAGACACTGCCAGGCGCCGTGTGTTCACACAGGGCTGTACAGAGACGGCAGTGACCTGTGCCGGGGCACCTGACTCTACAGCTCAGTAATCCCCGCTGAGCTGCTGCTCACATGCTGCTTTCTGGGCATGTGGTAAGAGGTATTTAACGTGTAAGACACCAGGAAGTTTGCAAATCCTGGACAACCCCTCAAAATCTACCCAAAACAAGGGCTGGGAGGCTACTTTGCTCAGTCTTAATAAACCTGTGAAATAATACTTGGACAGAAGTTTAAGATTTAAGTGTCAATTTCCAGTAGGAACCACATATGAAACTAAATAATTGCCCATCAAGGTCCATAACCCGATTATTTTGAGATCTTCAACCAAAACAGGCTGCAGAGAATGATAAAAACAAATACCATCATATTTTTAAGAGGCACTGAAGGGGACAGCGCTGAAGACCAAGAGATGAAGCACATCCAAGAAAGGCACAAGGCACTGAATCTCTGATCCCAGAGCCATCATGCAGGAGACACAGTCATCTCAAAGCTAAGACACTTTGCTCCAGACTTGGGAAAATTCAGTGGTGTTCATGAGACACTTGTCATGACCAAGAGTCTTTAACTAGCAAGTTAAAAAGGTGACCTTTTCTGCTAAACTATAGGGAAACAGCCAAGAAAATGCTGACGTGTGATGCTCCTGCACCATCAAGCAAAATCAATGAGCCACAGCTGCTTACACAGCTTTGAAACATCCAGTGTTTCCCTTGCCTTAATGTTCCATTTCATGGCCATTTTTCAGCTTTAGCATCTTGCAACTGGATTTAACTGATGGAGGACCGGTTAGTGAATAGTAGGTTTTGAAGTCAAAATTCTTTCACGGCAGAAGAAGCCAGCAAGAATTGTGGACAATCATCCCACATTCCTCTGCCCATGTGATGCTTTGTATTGCTGCACAAAGCCTGCCCAGCACAGAGCACCATCCCCGAGAGTGCCTTGCAGAGGTGATGTGCATCCTGACAGGCATCAGTGCTATCATGCCATAATCCTGAAATCACAGCATCTTCAGTACCAGGAGCAGGATAAACAGCTAAATATTGACTTTGAGATAAAAAATACCTATTAACACCAAGCACCAGCACTTATGACACTGGCTCACACAGCTCAGCCCAAACCCAGGGGCATGGTTCTGGGATCATGTGTCATGCTACCAGAGCAAAATAAATCTTATTGGAACAGTGTAATTGCTGATATGGAAAATAACAATAAAAAATAGCTGACAGGAGTTGAAATAAAGTATATCAGTTATTTGTCCATTCAATTCAAACCCTGTACAGGTGACAGAAGTTGGGAGGTGTGGGGGTGGAAATTATAGAGTAAGAACATCTCAGGATAGTGTACTCAAGCAATTGACTGAAATCTGGCAGAATGGCTCTCCCTGAATTCCAGAATCAATACCTCATTGCAATGAGAGGTTCTCACCTCCTACATGTATTGCTTGAGGCTAACAAGTGCCTGTATTAGTTAACACTAGAGCCACAGCTTCTGAACACTTTAAAAGGGAACAAACCAGTCCCTTTTCAGAGCCATGCCATCATTTTCTTTCTTCCATGTTTCTTTGCCTATAGATGGCACCGTATTACCGCGTTTTGAATGACATCCAGAAAAGGGTAAGTTAGTGATTAATTTAATATATATTTAGTCAAATGAGGGGTTAACTGACAAAGGAACATGTTGCTGGAGACAGAGCAGATAACAGAAGTCAAAATGGCTTCTTCTGGGAACTGCAGTAAGGTAAAGTTTGTGATGCCAGGATGTTACAACATGATCCAGAGTCTTTCCTTGCCAGCAGGAGGGCCAATGGTCTGTTTATAAATTTAAATCCAGCCCACGTGCATTAAGCAAACAGCAGTATTATTTCAAACTTTTGCTAGTCATGTCTGTTAAGCTCCTCTGCCTTCCTGTGACAGAAGGGAATAAGTGCCTGCATCTCAGTATTTCCACTTCGAATAACAAATGCACCACCACTGTAAGGCTGATGCCAAAAGAAAGGAAGAGCAAATATCTTGGGGAGGGCAGTCCTAAACCACTGCTGGAAGATTCATAAAAATGTAATATACACTATCAGTGATCTTGGGCAGTAGTACTGATAGGTTTGTCTGCTCCAACTCCCATCACTGAAGTTTATGAAGCAACCGATTTACCTTTAGGACTCAACCATATTCAATAACCCAGAATACACACACTGTTGACTTTACTAGTAAGACAATTCCCCTGACATCTGCAGCACTCAGCCATTTACCACAAGGCTGCTATTTGAGATGGCAAGGGGAAACTGGGAGATGTCGATTAGAAGTATATGAAATTACACTATCTTGCAGAGCACACTTTCTTAAAGATTATAGGGGATGTTCTGTGTGACTGTTCAGAAGGCTAAACACAGCCATAAATGCTTGTAACAAGCAATGGTTGCCTCGTGTTTGTTCATTTACATCTTAAAGCAGACAAGGGACCTTACTGCAGAATGACACTGCACAGACTATTGTCCCTTTAGCAAACACGACAACTGTTAATCTTTAAAGAATGAAGATTTTTTCAACACAGACTTCCTTTTACGCTAAGTAAGCCCACAGAATAATCAGACTCCATTTTATGCTAAATAAATACCCTGAATGAACAATATTCTGCTTAACACAAAGAGTATCTGTAAAACATAAGGCAAGTGCAGTTGACAGAAATTGACAGAAGTTCCCCTTCATTGAACTACACTGCTGTCACAAATGTAAAGTTCTATGACACATACTCAGATGTAACACCAGATAGTGGAGCAAAGTAGCAGTTGGTAAGCACATATTCATCCATCAAATGAATATCTGATAACACACAGGCAGAATAGGCACAGGCTTAGCCAGAGGTAAATACTAAAGGAACCAAAAAGAGATTCCTAACAGAATGCTAAATGTAACTGACATTCTAACATTCTTCTCTTTGCTTATTACAATTATACAGTGCAGCAAATGTTTATGTTTCAGTGTTTGGTCAGTAAATCTCTTTGATTCTTTCTGAGGTTCCTGAGCCCTTTTCTCACAGTTGCTTTCACCTCCCTTGCAAAATAAATCAAATTTAAAAAGTCCTGTTCTCTGAACTCCAGATACCCCAATCTTATACAGGTCAAGGATGTTTTTGCTACCACACCCATTTCTTTTAACCTCTCAATGCCCTTTGATCAAGGGCTGCTGGCATAGGAAGAGCTTTGCTACAGTTGATATCATCTGCAGCCCTACACCAGAAACCTGAAACATTCTTGCTGCCAGCTGAAACAATACTGGGTTTCTGCAAGGTGCTGCAAAACTTTAAAAATCATTTTAATCTGCATAAAAATGGGCCAAAGAGGTCAGACCAAAATAAAACTTTTGTTCTGAGAATTAAACATTTCATGTAATCCATGGTGCAAGATGAAAAACATACAAAAAAAGTAAACCCAAACCCCAAAAGAAAAGTTGTGATTACTGAAAAACCATTACTGCAAGGGGGTTACTATCCTAATAACTAGCAAATTGTGATGAACATTTTAATATTATGCACAGTAAGCCTCAGCTCACAGGGGAACCTTGGTATTATTACCGGGGAAAGAAAAGAAAAAGCAAAGAAAAGCAGACAACACTAATGTGTCCCCTTCTCCTTCCGAGATGTATATTCTATATTTTTAAACCAGATTTACCCTCAGAGTATTTTGAGTATATTCTTCTATGGCACTAAACTGAGCACATTACGGCTCCACAAATGCTGTCTGTTTCAACTTCCTGCAAGTTACCACACACAACCTCTTCTAAAGAACTAACTTACATCTTCTTAGTACATCCATTGCTTTGCTGAAAGTTGAAGAAGGCAAGGTGAAATTGTATTCAGCACAAGCAGAAAGGTTTGTTATAGTTTAACTTGTGAAGAAATTTATTAATTGTAGACCAAACCTGTCTCCCACACAGAAGAATGCTCACCTTTCTAATGTTCTTGTGATTTCCTGAGGTGAATGATGAATTTCACCACCATTACATATAAACTTCCCCTCTCTATGATTATTCATACTCTAGCATAGTTAAAGCGGAAATTTGCAAGATTAAAAATTGATTATTTCCAAGTTTGTACTCAAATCTTTCAGTGAACGTTTCTGGGATATAGTAAAAGTAATCAATTCACTTCCATTTCCCTTTAAATCCACAGTGCATATGTATCATAGAAACTCACAGTCAAACACAGAGAGAAAGTAAATTCCACAAGTCTCAAGCATATTCATGTTTAACCCTCTTTTCCAGAAGGAGGTTAAGAATGTTGAAATAATGTGTCAATAAACTAAATAATTTCACTTGTATACAATTGGCTAGACTTCTAGAGTTAGTTATCTAGCAGGTACATTTGCTTCCAGGAATCCTCTTGCAGAGTACCCTGAACTAATATCTGCAATAATCAAAATATACCTTGCACAAGAGGTTTGAAAAAGGTTGGCTTTATCTCTGTACTTATTTCTCACAGCCACATAAATGACTGTCCAGTTACTAAGGAAAGAGGATAAATCAGAAAGAACACACATGATGGCTCAAACTCCTTCTCCCTCCTACAGCTGGCATTAATTTCACTTTTATGAAAAAGCAATCTACGTGTACCTATATAAGAACACATATTTTATTGAAAGACACAGAAGTCAAACATCTTTGCAGAGAACAAACAACTGTCAGACTCTTTATATTCAGTCCAAAATGAAGTATTAGAAGTTCCCTTCTATAGCAGCAACTTGATTCTAGGAATTTCAGTTTTCACAGCAAGCAAACACAGTCATTACTTACTTTTTATATTTTCCCTAGAATTAGCAGACATGGTAACATTTGCCTTAAAGTGAATAAAAAAATTTACAAATATAGCCTCTTCAAATGATGTATTACAAGATTTCCTGTTTTTAAATGGTATCTCTACATTGTTCACAAAAACCACACCTAAAGACAGTAATCAACAAAATTCTGTTAACGCTGTAAGACAACACAGTATGGATGAAAGGTGTTTGAACTGGCAAATGAAGAATTCCAAATTTCTCCTTCAGTAGTATAGCATACTGCAGAGAGCACTGCAATATACACCACAGATTTTGCATGTTAAATTGTTGAATCTATACTGTTTTCCATCACTGTATTTATCTCCTTATTCTGTCATCAAATTTAAGTTGCAGCCAACTTAACTCCATTATGTCATTGTATCTGCAAACAATTCAAAATATTCCCAATATGATATGCCGTATTAGTTTGAAACATTAGTAACAGTATTCCATCTTATTTTTAATTATTTTCAGAGAAATACTTACTCTACTTGGTCTTTAAAACCATTGTTGAACATTCATTGTATGGCTGAACAGAAACAGTGGAAAGCTAACACTTACCCCAAGGGTTACTGATGCAACTAACAGTAGAAGATTTAAGTTACTTTCGCCCTAAGTTCATCAAGAATAGAAGGATTCTAAAACATTCCCTCTTGGCTACCTTCACTGCAAAGTAAGTATTCTTTATATTCACTTCTGGCTGGGATTCTTTATTACTTAATGCCCATGCAAATGGATAATTTGTCTTTTATATCTTTTCCCTTCGCAAAAGGCTGACTGTTTTCAGAGAAGAAATGTACAACATAATGCATTTCAAAAGTTTTAAATATAAACAAACAAAAATCAAGGCACTTAATGTAGTTACATACTAGCAAAAAAAAAATTATTATTGAGAATAATAAGGCCAAATCACAAAGTGAGATTATCAGCAAGTGTGCAACTGGGATCAAGGTAAAATCTCTTCCCTTTACAGCTTTGGTTTGAACTCGCCAGAAAGAAGCTTTTTCATCATTTCAGAATTTTTTCCTTCTGGTGGCGAGGGCCATCTGTCATGATCTGAGGAAAACAAATAGAAGAATTTATTTAGTTGATTGAGAAACTAGACATTTTACTTTTGTGCCCTCCCACTGCACAACTTCAGTCACTTGAAGGGCATTCTTTTGTAGCCCATTCCTTACCAGGTATTTCTAGGGTATGGCTGTACAAACTCTGGCCACCATCCACAACCATGGTTATCCCAGTTATGAATGAAGCAGCTGGAGACAGCAGGAAACATACTGCAGGAGAGATCTAGGAAAAGAATGACAATTTAAATCTTTCTTAAACTGCTGAGAAATGTTCATGTCAAAGAAGCTTATGAAAACTTTTACAGGGAAGACGTAGTAACATTTTCTACTCAGTAATGAAAATTGTAACATCCTTAAAGCCATCCTTCCAGCCACAAACATCAAGCATTTAACAGAAGAAAACCAGTAAGCTGTCACAGAGCAGCATGAGATAACAAAAAACCAACAAAAAATTGTTGATCAGTTTATCAAAGATGCACATTTTTGGTGGAAGAGAGCTAAGTCCTTTTAAAATATATTTTTTTCCCTTTAATATTCATTCTTTCAGTCCTTCCTGCTGAAGTCAACTTTTTCAGGAAATAATGTCTACTATGAAACACTACAGCTGTAAGAGGCAGCTGAATTAAATTTTTCTGTATAACAGTGACTACTGGTTAAGTCTCTCACTTGGCACAACCACACACTGCTACAAGCTTTCTTCTTTTCAAATATTCCACCACAGTGCAAAATTAAATCTTTTTTGTTGTCCATATAATAAAGTGGCTTCAAAATAGAGACACAGAAATAGGCATATCAGAAGCATTCTGAAATACATTACCTCCTCAGGAACAGCTGACCTCTTGGCAGGAACCTTTGGTATGCTCTTTAACCACATCATTACACCTTGTTCTCCATAGTTTGCAACAGCAGTTTCTGAAAATACCAGTCCCTATTTTAAAAGAGCATAGTGAAACTTAAGTTCTCTTGCATACGCTTAAACTGATCATTCTAAAATTTTTTTCATTACTGATTTTCTGTGGGATTGAACTATCTAAAGAGCACTTGAATACAAGTTTTTGAATGTAATGGCATAATATAATTTATACAAGAAGGTAATTTGGCTGCTAGCCATATCTCTGTTCAAGCACAATAATTCTGATTATTCCAATTCTCTGCTGTCACTTCAATAACAAAAAAGTGGAGTATAAAAAGAACTCAGAGGCTGCATTGAAATTACAAGCATTTCATATTAAATTACAGCAGGAAACTACAAAGCCTCAAGAACAAGTTCTCAAAAGTTTCTTGTCATCTGTAGGAGCACTGGACCGATTTATTGTGAATTACAGAAGCAGACAGATTTCAGTCAGAATTCTGACTCTGCCTACTTAGCTGCTGTAGAAGCAGAAAAAATGACTGTATTTGCTCTGGTGACCACACAGTCCAGTTTAGTCTTGAGAGGGAAGATGGCACTGTGAACACAGACTTAAATCCACCAGTTAGGACAGAACTTTTGGGACTGAAGTTTAAGTAAAATAGCAAAATTTGAATTCAGCCATGAAGGATAAACTAAGATTTCTAAGATACTTGTGTAATTTACGTGAAACTATTTTTTTCAGAACGCACATTTCCCTCTCTATGTATCCATTCCCTACAGGTTACTCTCCTCCCATAAAGCAGTAGCAATTTTGTATTGTTACCACAGACCTGATGGGTCCACAAAGGTGACAGAAGTATTATTGTAACTACAACATGAACTTTTGTTACCAGCATAGTAACAAAGCTAGCAAATACTTCTGAAAGAGCCAAAACCCTGAAGTGTTTGCTTGTTAAAAACTTCTTCTGACATGTGCTATAATATCTAATCAGCATGATTCATTAGGTAATTAGCATGCCTGAAAAGTATATTCACATAATAATGCTGTCTTAATTACTTACTTCCCCAAGACTTGATAAATCAGAAAAAAACAGATAAACAGGAAATACAAGTCAGTAGATCTTAATATTTAACACGTCTTCAGATGAATTGAGTCTCACAAAGGTTACATAAAAGCCTCTACCTGAATGATTAACACACACCTGCCATTAAGCATTCTGTGCTATGCCAAACAAAGCAAGACAAACACTTCAGGACAAGAGGCACAACAGAATATACAGATGTTCTACAAAAATAGTAGCAAGATCTTCCTAGGGATCAGTTAAACCAAATATGTCACTCCACTTATGACACTCACCGTGAGGTAAGTTAAATTCTGACTGTAGAAGTAGCTGGACAAAGTTTATGTTGCCTCTTTTAATTTCAGGGGAGTAAATGTGCAAAATAAATTGTGGATAAGAGAAAATTACAACAGATCACACATTCTCAAATGTCAAGGCTAGAGCTTCTATATACAAAACTGTGCACTACAAAACATAACTGCTCTTATTTAAAAAAATTCTATCTGCTGTCTACTTCCTCAGAAATGTGGCAGGCATATTTTAGCTGACCTGTATAGTGGTTTCCTGTCTGCATTAATTTGATAAGAAAAAAAATCAAAACATACATTTTTACATATGATTTCTCTGAGAGAAGGTATACTCCAACTACAGTCTCTTTATATGCCTAAAGCTAAACTAACTTAACATCTGGGAGACAAAGCAAAAGGCTTATGTGAGACATTCAGAGATTTTCAGAGTAAGTTTGTAAACATAGGTGGAAACCATCAGCATACCTGAACCTCAAACAGGAAAAGTTTCCTGAACTCAGAAGTAACATGTCCGTTACTGAAACACAGAGCATTCAGTAATTTTATGTCCCAGCTTTGTAAGACAGGTCACCAGCTCCTACCAGTATCATTACATTTAGCTATAAAAAAACTAAAAACCAAGTGTGCCAAGTCAAAGCAGAAAGCAGAAGCAATTTTATCCCACATCCTCTGACTCATCATCCAGAAGTACAAAACTCTGTCAAATAGTCCAAAGAATGCAGTGAGGGAAGTATAAATAAACAAATATATAAATAATCCACAAACAGGTACTGGTTATAAATTTTTAAATCCATTTTAGTCCAAAAGCTCTAACTATGAACATGTGTAATAGCTAATTTTAATCAGATAATTTGCCATTACTTACAGGAGCAACGCTGTTGATTCTCACTCCACTGTGAGCCCATTCTAAAGCTAAAGTCTTGGTTAGGTTATTCACTGCAGCTCTTGCAGCTCCTGTGTGCCTATGGAGAAAAGAAAGCAAAGAAAGCATCTGTTCCCTCAGCTAAGGGTGTCCAATGTTAATTCTACTGCAGGCTCAACAGGGTATTCAGAGTAGTTTTCTGTGGCTGGACCAAGCATCTGGAAGAGAGAGACTCTCCAGTTTCCTAGTTTGACCACTCCTTCAGTGTTTAAACAAGCCAAGCTGTGAATTCCTATCATTGCTAGAAATACTTAAAATCTCTTTCCCAATGCAACATGGGACCAGCTACACTGTACTGCAGGAGAGCGCTTATAAAAAGAGAAACAATTGAAGTTCAAACTGTAAAACTACCTGTAGCCTGCATAGGTAAAGGAACACTTGGAAGAACAGTGGTCTGAAAGATTGTTTAAATCTTCTGACAAACATTATTAAAATACAGTTACTATTCAAAAATTACTGTAGGTGGATGGAGATAGAGACATGAGAGGCAGAGTGAACTCCTACACCTTGCTGCTGTAGGTAACTAGTCTGAAATAATTACAAGCTTGAACAAATGCAGACAAAATTACTGCAGTAATGAATTGTAGATAGTTGTAGTCAGAGAAAATGAATAAATTTAGCTGCTTTAGCCTAGCAAAACAGATTAAGAGGAGATAGATACAGTAGCTTCTCAAATACTGGGAAAGAATAAGAAAATTTTAAGAAAAACATAAGAAAGCATAACTTATTCATATGTTTAGGCTAGAAACAGATAACATCCAGGCACACTCTGAAGAAACATGACAACTTTTATGTTCAAAATTAATAGTTATAAAAAACTCATATCAGGTGACTTTTGGCATGAGTGGCGTCTGGACTTGTAAAGGCATATCTCTTTCAACAGTACATTTCTGCAAGAAGTTTCTACTCAATTTAATTTGGAAGTAGTTTTGTCTATCCATCTACACACAACAGTTACTTAGGAAAATTTTTACACCGTTATTCAGAATTAGCTTGTTTTTCCTCTTAGTTCAACTCAAATTGAAACACCTTCAGCTTATTTGCCATAACGTTGAACTGTATACCAGAGTGGGACACTCAAATAACTGTAGCTTCAGCACCACCATGTGGATCTCAATATTTATTCTGTACTGTGAAGAACAAGCTAGAAAGAAAATATTCTGCTGTTCCTTAAAAAATGATGATTTTGAAACCATTCAACCCTGAATCAGGACAAAGAGAGATGATGCAACACTTGCTCAAAATATATTTTTATATTTCTTCAACAGAAGCTCAATTGCAAAGTTTAAAAAAAAAAAGAAACCAAACAGAAAAGGGAGCCATTTCCAATTAAAGCTTCACTGGCAAGTGTTGCTTCATAATTTCTTAAAATAGGTCGAGAGAGACCAGAGATGCCATCTACTGGATTAATAAGAGATTCCCACACATACAGCCAAGTGATACTCTTGCTCTGTCTTGATCTAACTACAGTATTCCTATACTCAGCTGCTGCCCAGTATACGCCTTTCTGAAGTGTTTAGGAACAGTCAGTACTTCCGGGGGAAAAATACAGGAAAATGTAAAAAGAAAATATATATTACGACATTCCAGGAAAACCATTTCTCACGGCAGCAGTAATGTTGACAATGGCTCCTCCATGTTCCTGCATCCAGGCATTGTACACTGTATGAAGGAGGAAGATAACCTATAAATATCAGAAGAAATGCATACAAATGAACTTGTCAACTGGAAACCAAATTTGGAGTGTTAACTGCAATCACACTACACATTTGTCATACTGGTTTAGAAAAAATAATCTGCTGTTTGTACCACAGCCTTGCCAATCCAGAGGTGAGGCAACAGGTGTGGTCCAGGTAAGGCTCAATGACTGTCAAGAAGCATTTGATGGAAATTACAATTTCATGTTTCCATGTAAATTACTTTAATTTCCACATTCCAAATGCTATCTGAGAATGACATATTATACCTAAATTTAAGCCTATATTTATATCCCTGAAGAGAGAGAAATATTTTCCTATGTTATACACAGTGAATACAGGTCACAAAAGTCAGGTGGTTTTCTTACATCTTTTAAAAGGGTATCAGAGTTAACTGACTCCTCAAATCTGGCCTTAACCAGAAGATCATGCTTGCCTAAATGTATGTTTGTATTTATGAACAAATGTAATACACCATTTAATGCAAAACTTTGGATGAGATTCAGGAAAACAAATATCCACTGTCAGGTAAGTGCATGAAAAGAAGCTAGGGAAACTTTACATTTCTTATCTTATGGTATTTCTGTAAAAAACAAAAACAAATAAACATGAAAAGCTTAATGTTCAGACCTTACCTGCTTTGCAACAGTAGAAGGTCCCTGTCAGATTCGTGTCTATCACAGCATTCCAGCCTTTTGCACGGATGGCTTCAGAAGGACTTGCAAACTGGCCCCCTCCATTATTCACCAGGAAATCAATCTTCCCATGCAGACTCAGTGTAGACTTCACCAAAGCTTCTACCTGAAATAGTAGTTGTTAGTGTGGTATGCTGATCAAGGTCTACCCCCAGTTTTGTTCTCAGACAGTATTTTCTCCCTCATGCCCTTTCCACAGAAAAAGAGGAAGTCCAGCCTTCAGAGAGGCTGTAAGATGATCAGTATGACAGGTTTAGTCAGCCAAGAAGGACTGGGCTGTATCCATGTTTTCTTAGGAAACTTTGCTGGTATAATGCAGGTGCTGCATAAAATACCAGCACCCAAAGAAGAAGGGGATTTAATCTGCTGAAGATTTGTAAAACCAAACAGACACAAAAGCCCACTACATATGACCTACTAAGAATCTCCTGATGTTTTTCAGAAGAGTGGGGGCGTTCACATGAGATCTGCAGAGTTCCATATAAGGTAGCTACTGTTATTTTTATCTGACCATATACCTGACCATTTTAAACAGAAAACATAACTCATCTTGTAGGATTTTATCAGCCTTATCTAGAAGTTTTGTACATTCACTACAGCTCTGACATATGAGTTGGCAGTAGCCAGTCTTCTTACACAGAGCAAGAAGGTTAATTAGCCTCAAAACATGAAGTCTAAAATATGCTGGAAATACAAGTTATCTTCTTTAGCAAAAATATTATTGCAAGATAATAATAAGAACTCCATAGCAACAATTCAATAATTTAATATTTATCTCAAGAAACAGGAAATGGGACAACATGACTGTTTCCTGCTTACATCATCAATTATAACTAGATACCATGCATCAGTTATTCCTACACAAGCATATATAAAAAATTAATCTAGCATCTGTGGTCAGAGAAAAACATAGAACAAGAAAACCACCCAAAACACCAAACAGGTGGTACAATGCTGCCACTCACATTGGGCTAGGGGAAGGATATCAATCAGCCTTTCTCTGTATTGAGTTAGCAGCAGAAAACATCAGAAACACAAAAAAGTGCAAGCAATGCATTATCTGTATCTCACAATAAGTGTTACTGACTCAGTCTCATAAATAGCTGCATTACATCTTTTATTGCTAACAGTGCAGGATGGTTTAACAGGATAGTATGGAACCTGTAAGGATACACCTCTTGAAAGAGAAAAACCTAAACAAACACATAATGACTGAAAACCTAGTGCCTGCTGAGAAAAAAAAAGGCCTTAAGAAAATATTTTTGAAACCTAAACCCAATCTTCAAATTCTGAATGTCATCTTATTCCTCACATTAGTCACTGCAAGTTGTGGGATGTTAGGAAAAAACCCAGAAAACCAAAACATCTGTGACAGCAGTCCCAAACCCATAGCTTGAGAGAACAGCCACAAGGACATTCTGGCTTTTACTTTTCTCTTGTTATGAACAAAGGAAAGTTATGTCTGGCTAGGTAGCAGAAGTTATGCTTTGCTCAGCAATATCAAACTCTTCTCCCTGTCAGTCTGAGAATATTGCTTTGAATATTGTTCTCTGTAAGTCATTGAAATATGGGTTCATTTATGGAACAGAAATGGTTTCATTAAAGAAGATTTGAACAGACTAAGGCTATTCAGACTGTGGAAAAATAAAAGAGAGATAAGGAAAAATACTAAAAATCATAAAAAGAAAAGACAGAAAGCAAATTAACAAGAAAAATCCACTGAGAAGAGACATTCAAGCAAGTTTTCAACAGCTGGACAAAATTTATGTTATATTCTATAACATATCAATTAAAAATGGTTCATATGTTGCACTTAAGGAACTGTTGCTGTTCCTATCTGTTGCACCATATTTTCAGGAAAAAAAAATTGAAAACGCAACAATAACAAATGCATATCAGTTTTGCTTTCTGAAAGCCAGGAAAGGCCAGAAGGCTCTCCCATGGCAGCTCAGACGGCTCTAACTGTAGCAATCTTCACAAAGTCTTCTGTGCTGTAGAAAAAGCATCACTGCAGTGCTTCTCCCAGTTACAGTAAACATAGTGACAACAGCCAGCAGCACAGGGAGAAGGAGGGTCTGGTAGAGCACATTTAAATTGTAGTGACTACTAAAGAAGATTCTTTTCTATTGCTGTAATTAAAAATCCACTTGAAAAGAACTTCTTCGAAAAGCTATTAATGACTCTCTTTGGAAGCAAAGCAAAGCTGCATGATGTAGAGCTCCTAGATTAAGACATTCTTCTGAAAAAGACAGAAAAGAACAAAATCAGGCACTTTAGACATAACCAGAAGATTGTTGCTCTGCAATAAGCAACTTTTGTGTGTGACTGCAACTTTGAAGTATTATGCAGTAGCACATATTCACAGATAACTGAGATGACAGTAGGCACTGACTCAGGGAAAAGGGACAAATGTCCACATGCATTCACAGGTCACCCTGAGTGAGTAAAACACACAGGCAAACAACCCTCCAGAGAGTGTTAGAGATTTGTGATTTGGTGGCTAGAACTAATAGGCATTCTGGCACAGTGGTAACAGATATTTTTACTGTGTTACTGCTGTGTTATTTAAAGGTACAACAACAGGAATCTCTTATCCACAGCTCCCCACCAAGCCACAGACTTTCACTACAGGCTTCACACAGACAGGCATTAAGTATTTATAAACCAACTGAGCCTATGCTAAGCTATAAAGTTTATTGTGAAAGAAAAGCTGCTAATGAACTCAGACACAAGGTATGTGCTAAGTAGCACTGTATTGAGTCTGTCTGAAGTTGTCTTGTTGATGTCCCAGTGACAGATTTTACCCTCAGGGTCTGGTTCAGCAGCAGGTTCTGTTGCTGGAGTTCAAGTATGGAAAGGAGACACCATGAACAGAATTCTGAATTGCTGATTTCAAGAACAGCTGTGGCCTACCAGAAGTACAAGGTTTTATCTTCCACTTACCTAGACATGTAAGCTTCTACTTATCTAGTTGCCAGTTAAAAAAATGTTTGTGCACAGAGTATAGCAAAAAAGACTTTACAAGTGTAAGGATTTAGAGAGTACAGTTGCCTGTCTCAAAACACTGTCAAGGCCACAAAAGGAACGTCCCTTAAGATGATAGGCAACCAAAGCAGGAACTTGGGAGAAGCACAGAAGGGAGGAATTTGCAACAGAAAAGCATTAATTCCAGGCCTAGCAGAGGTAAGATCAGGTTAGCACAGCTTGGTTAATGCATCCGGGCAAAAGTGCCTACTGTGGTAAACTGTGGGAAAGGAAGCAACTGCTCACACACATCACCCCAAGTCATGGGAATGGCACCTGTGACCACCCCATGGACACTCGAAACTTGGCCTGTATGAAGGTGGTACCCCCAGAAGATTGATGGGACACTGCTGCATGCATGGCTCATGACTATTATCTGCTTAGTCTCTGTCTCTCTCCCTCCTTCCCTCCCCTTAATTCAGGCATTCATTCCTCTTGTCTTGTCCTTGTCAACAGATTTTGCAGTAGCTCAAAATTTAAGACACAAAAAGAGATAAATAAAGATACACATGCACACAGAGCTGTTTGGTTTGCATCTCAGCAAAAGCAAACTCATCTGCTCTCAACACATTATGAGGGCAGTGCCAGGAAATATGAAAACAACAAAAATCACTTCAGCTTCATAATCACTTAGAAGAAACATCTATCACTATATACACTCCAAACCACAGGAAAAGGGAACAAGTGCACAGTCACTGCTGCAGGATAAGGCCCCATGACAGAATATAGCAATATATTCTGATGATAGAATAGAAAAACCTCAGGTCCCCTTATCCCATAACCCTCTACTCGGCCATTTTTAAAAATAAAACAGGTTTTTTATCCTTTACAGAACACTTAATGGAAAATTAGTCAAAAGCAGAAGGAAACTTATGACAAAAATAAGCCTGACAGGTTACACAGTGGTTGAAAATCCTCCTTCAAGCAGGATTATTTCTTGCACATTAAAAAAAAAGTAAGCTTTGCTAGAAAGCAAAAGGGCTTCTGAAGATGAAGATTTAGAGACTTAAAAATGTGAATTCATTAAGCTATTCCCATGATATCTGCCATCAAGCTTCTGCAGCAGTTAATTCACTGTATCTTCTTTGCCTCTTCCTAGGCCAGAAAGAACTCTAACAAACATACTGGACTACACAATGAGGGATGACCCCTCTAATACTTGAATTTCACAGATCCAAACTAGAGGCATGAACCACGTCATCTTCAAAGCAGGTCAGTTACTTTAAGATTTGCAATAGGAGGCAAAAAATAATCTTATGGCAATTTGAAAGCACCTTCATCATTCTTAAATTTTCCCTATTCAAAGTCCCTCCCTCCAGTTTATAAAATTAAAACCAGGACAAAATTCATAGGGGCTTTTAGAGAAATGCAGAACAACTGGTGGAGAAGGAGAGATAAAAAAATGGCATTCTATAATAAGAACAAATGGCTTGTTCCTACAGGTGATCAGGGTGACTTCCTTTAAAACAAAGATTTACTCTTACAAAGACTTCAGTGAGATGTCAGAGAGAATGATATATTAAATGAATTATGTAGTTCTTCATGAAACTTCCAGGGCTTTGAAGCTTGTGATAGATCACTTCTGACATCTAAGGGGGCTTGAACTCCTAAGTTTTTTTTTTTTCCTGTTGAAACATTTATAATGTTTTTCTCCTGCACATGTTCTTTGGTACCTGGTATAAGAGCTAAGAAGGAGGATGTGGTGACTCACATGGAATTCTTGCAGAGGCTGTTCCTCTCTACCCACCAAGGTACTCCCATGATTTCTGAGGTAAATACTCTCCACTCACACTAAGCTGAAAGCAAACAATGAGTTGTAATGTTACTAATGAATAGCACACAGAGCCAACACAGTTGTACAAGTCTTGTTTCTTTTGTGAGAGAACCCAAAACTTTACATGCCCTCTCATCCCTTCTTCCACTGTAACAGGAAGCTCTTCCTGTATTTGTGAAAATACTGAAGTGAGCTAAATTACTGTGAGGCCTCTACTCAGTATTTGCCTCCTAGGCTAAAAAAATCCTTAACAATGTCTTTTACTGATTCCTGTTCCCAGGATTCCAAGTCGCAAGCACTAAATTTTAAGTTAAGAATGGGTTTGAAAGTGGATGCACAATACTCTTTGAATTGAAGTAAAAGCCCAAAGGTACATTTTCTCTAGTTTCCACAAAGCAAGCAAGTGCAAATTAGGAAAAAAGTACTTTTCATCATTGCTACTCTAGGAAACATAACAAATAAGCAGTAGTAAGCAGTGGGTTGTGAGAACCCGCCACATGCCTCAGTTCTGACAGTTTTTAGCAGTGTAAGTTAACAATTGTTAATTTATCTAGTTTCAACTTACAAACCAAAGTACCGAAGTGTAAGGAAGTGCTATCCTCACTACAAATTTAAGAGCTGAAAACAGAAGTTACTGGTCCAACAGTAAATTTAGAAATTAAGTAAGACATGGCCAGGATTTAGCAATCTTTGAGAATCTCAGCATTAACAGAAGAGAACAGAGCCAGAAAGGCACAAGCAAAAGAACAAAAATCACAGGATGTCTTTAACGGATAAAATATCTGTTCCTGGAGATAGGCATCTGGAATGGAGAAATATTTAACAGTACCCAAGTTCTTATGTTAACATGCAACAGAAATTGCATTCCTTATTCAGATCTTCAGCAAAAGGCTTATGAAATTTTCATAGCAATTTTTTTCTAAATGGGACTTCAACAGAAATAAGTAAGAGCAACTGGAGAACTGAAGTGAGTCAAACCATAAAACTAAATCAATGACTGAAAAATTCAAGACTAGAATTAGTTTAATCTGCCTTTTTCCTCTGAAGACTCTTCAATAGAAACAGACATGAAAGGACAATGGGTTGAAGAGAACTTCCACTGGCAGGAGACATCCAATAGAAGCTTCACTAATATCATAGGAAAAGTTCTAGGAAAGTTCTGGTATGTCTGTAAATGGGTAGAGTTTAAAACTAAACTGGAAACGGGACAATTTATGATAAAACTGCAAGGTAATAGCAAAGATAGAAGTTTCTTCAAGTATCAGTATGGCTACTCATAACACAGAATAATGCTTAAATTCTTTATACAGCATTATAAAGGCTTGAAAAGCACCTTCAAAAACTTCCAAAGCCACTTAAGTCTGTTTTGTCAAGTAAGTATTTAGCCACACTTAAAAAGGAAACAAAGAAGGAATGGTAGTTTAGTGATTACCTCATTTCACCATCCAAGCAAGCCCAATACCATATCACAGAATGCTGCAGTTCCCACTAATCTATTTCAGACTCATACAGAAATAAGATTCACTTGCAGAAGTTTATTAACCATGCCAGAGTACTTTCTGAAAGAAACAGACCAGTAAAAACCTTAAACATTTTTTCCTCTTTACTTCTTTTCTTTCCTGTAGCTTTAATCATGCAAGTTGCCTTCTGATATCTGCCATAACCTATTATATTGCACTGCTGATGCCAGTAAATACAAACCTAAAATTCACTGGTAGGTGAAGTGACATCCTGCACAGCCCCAGGGTTCATCTCCTTCAGGAGAGAAAGTCTAAGCAGATCACTATAAATATTTTATGGCACAAAAACTGTTTCACAAGGGAAGAATTCTTATTTTTATTTGTTTTTGGATATACATTAGGATATTTTCCAGAATGCTCATAGCTATTGAAGGTCATTAATATTTAGATTAAGAGAGACTTTGAGAGGTTTAGAAAAATGTAACAATCAGTGGTTACTGGAAGACTTTCTAGCTGTCTTCAAAAAGTTAAAAATCCAACCTGAAGCTGGACTTTTAAATATTTAATTACAGAGATAAAAAAATTAGGAGGTACATGCAGACTTCTGAAGAACCTGGATTATGTACTTTTGCTCTTATCTTCCAATTTTTGTAATATGAAGAAAAAAATTAAAAATCAACTTGAATAGTGATAGAGTTCACAAAGAGGCATGCCTCAAACTGTAGCCAAAATTTCAAACATGGCTAAGATATTACATATCTGTGGGGTTTTTTGGCTTTACTACAAGCCAAACTGACAATGCAGGGCACTTGTGTCAAGTCCCAAGCACTCAGATTCCATGCTACGCCTTCCTGTTTGAAGGAACTATTCTGAGGTCTCCATATTCACAAGTTTACACCCCCTCACTGCTGTCACAGTAATGTGACAAAGAATCATGCTAAGTGGGCTCTGGCTTGCTGTAGAACATGCCAGTCCCAAGGTCTGCATCTCCCAGAAATATCTGAAATAGATAAGCATGGCCAGAAAAATATTTGCCAATACTTACAAATGCTTTTGTGCTTAGGTGGCTAACAAATGTCTTCACTTGGGGAGCACTTCTATCCAGATCAATTTGCTCCACTTTCCCCTGATCTAAGCTACTTTCGAGAAGGCCAGAGATCTTTGGAGATATGAGAATTTCTATACACAATATGCTTTTGATATGGTAAGCCCCAGAACAAGACCACTAATCTTTACCTCTTCTTCTTTGCGGATATTGCACTCTATGGGAGTCACCTGGGCAGGACTCACAGAAGCAAATCTATTGTTCAGTTCTTCTGCAGCAGCTTTTAATCGGTCAAATTTACGAGAGGCAATAACAACATTGCAACCTGTAGAGACAAAATGAAACATCCTTCAGCTAACACAAATATGCTATTTTCTTTTTTAGTAACATCATGGAGATATCTTGTAGGATGTGCATTTTTTAGTCACTGACTAGAAAACACAGTGTTGAAGTTCTTGCAAGAGAGAGAAATTACTTATGTCAGGCGCTTCTTAGCAACAAGATCCCTCCATACCAGGAAAAGAGCAATTAAAAAAAATGTCCACAAGGTTTCCTCTCCTTCCTGCAGAAGGGAAGATAGTGAGTTGCAGAATCAGCAAAGCAGCTTTCAGACATCATTTCTGCTGCCTCCGCTCACAACTGCCTCATTTATCAATTAAATGATTTAAAGATGTTTCAGCAGGTCTTGATTACAAAAAAAATGCTTGCTTCTAAAACCATAAAAATAATCTTCCTGTACCACTGGCAGTAATTTTGACTAGCAGTGAGCAAATGTAATGGTCCAGTTTTTAACTCTACAGAGGCTGAAGGAAAGGATAATAGCCTCACAAGATTAATCCCTATCTGCAGACTACAGACAGCAGGAACAGAGCCCTCCCTGTGGCATTGCAGAATCCTAGCTGCAGAAAGGAGAGAGAAAAAAAATACGCAGGAGCTCAAGTACCCTTTTTTTTCAGCATTTGAAGGCAGGACTCATTCTATGGAGAAAAAACAATGCAGGTGCCAAATTTAAGTCAAGCACTCCCACTACAACCAGTCTAATTTCTTTTGTCACACCACTGGACTCAAGACAGCTTTAAGGCTTCAGCAATTGCTACTACATACACTAAACCAAAGGACACCAAATTAATTTCTAGTGCAAATCCAGCAGGCATGCAATTTCATGTAACGGGTAAGCAAATTACTATCTTCCATGCCAAGTAGGGAAGGAGGTCTTGCTCCCAGTTTGCTCCTTCCATAATCTTAGTATTTCAGCAGAAGTATTCCCTTCTTCATATCAGGTCTGCTGCTCATCTGCTTTAACATAAATTAGCCTCAACCAACCAGTCAAAAAAAGAAAAAGTTAACATCATGCCAGGTGTGGGGTTTTTTTTCCGCCCCTCTGTTGCAGAGTGGAATTTGGCCTCTCACATGATCAAGCAAAGTCCAGAATCAACTCAAAATATCTAATGGGATGAAAAAGCAACAAGCTGTTCATTTGACTCAGGCTGTCTTGTAAAACTAAATATTTTTTAAAAATTATAAATAGAGTTTAATTCTTCCACAGGGAAGCGTTACAACTACATATCCTTAGGAATAGTAGCTTCACCTTTAACTGACCATCTAAACCACATATACAGACAGTACTCTAAAGTCTCCTGATTTTTTTTTTAAATTAAGGACTCCAGTCACCTGCACAGCCACCTAACTAATGCAAAGTTCATAAAATGCCACATACAATTACCAACTAACACAAAACACTGAATCACAGTAGCCCAGTTGTATTTGCCAACTTAAGTGCTTATTAATACACACACTGATATAGAAAAAGGTCCAGTAAAAGACTATATTTTTGCTAAATATACTAATTGGGAGAGAGCAAGATTCTAATCATTAAGGAACACTTGGTACCTACTGTGCAAGCTGACATTACGTCACCTAATTTTCTTCACAAAGAATGACCAGACCATTTCCTGATGGGGTCAGAGAAAAGGGCACAAGTTTCCAGATAAAAGGTTTAAATTTGCCCAGACAACCTCAAAGAAGACTAATAATAAAAACAATGTACATCATTGCCCATTATCTGTCACTGCTCCTATGCCTGTAAGAACCAGCCTCCCTTACCTAAAGTGCAAGGTATACATGGAAATAGTTCCGGATCATCATCTTGTCAGGAGTAACCAGCAAGTCACAGGTAAGGAAGGTTACTCAGTCAGTCAGTCTTAAGCCCTCTATAGCTCTTCATTTCTTCTCATGTGTTTTGTAGAGATTTGTTTTCTATTGTGTTCTATTTAGGCTGTTATGGACACACTTATGTTATTTGTATTTTGCTTGAGAAAAACAGCAAATATCAAATAAGGCACAATTTTAAGGTAATTGGGTAACATCAACTAACAGTGTGATGATGCTTAAAGAGCACCTTTTTAAAGCAACATATAAGGACACCTGAAACAAAAAAAAAAGCTTAGTTCCCCAGTAATACAATGGTAACAGAACTAATCCTCTATTCAGCTCCACAAAGCAAGCAGAAAGCTGGGGCACAAAGGCCAGGAGAGGCAGAGATGTCTCCCAGCACAGCCTTAACAAAGAAAGCTCTTTACTATGCTGCGCAGTGGAGCACATTCCAACAATGCCAACCACGGGAGTATGACACCGAGAGGTGCAACGCTAGCGTTAGGATTCTGAAGGCGCTGAATCCAATCATGACAATAAACTATCCAAGCCCAGTCTGATGCCGATGATCCCTAGCACTGAAATCTGCAGGAAAGGTGTTACAAGGTGGATGTAGGAGTCATTTCTACCTCTCCTGGTCTCGCATCAGAAAGTCAGGAGACTGCTTTTCACTCTAGGTTTTACCACTTCTCTGTATTCAGCGTGGAAAGAAAACCTACGCCGAGCATTATGAAGATGTTCTTCAATTTCAGGACGCTCCTGAAACCGCACATCTCTAACGACACTGTGCGGGCAGCGGTTCAACAATACTGTTCTGTGAGGCTCAAGGTTCAACAACCTCGTAAATCCCCCAAGATGAGAACTCACTGAAGGGAGAGTCTGAGAGAAAGGGTCCTGGTTTAACATAACCTCACTGACCTCTGTTTAAAATAGCGAGTGTTTTGCGAGCCAAAATGCACAGCCCCACGTCAGCCCCACTTCGTGCCTCTTGCTATTCACCGACCCTGTCACAATGTCCCACCCACGGGCTCCTCGCACCCCGGCCCCGAGCGCCGCCAGCCCCCAAAACGCAGCACCGCCCGCGGGCTCTCCCTGACGGCCCCTCAAACTCCATCCGCTCCCCCAACACCCGCCTCGCCACGCTGCCCCACCGGGGCTTTCTGCGGAGCCCGCCCCGCGCCCACCTAGCGCCAGCAGGTCGGCGGCGATGGCCTTGCCGATGCCGGTGCCGCCGCCGGTGACGATGGCGACCCGCCCGCGGAACANCCGCGGGCGGCAGGTAAGGGTACGGGGGCGGCTCTCCGCGGTCGGCACGGCCCGGGTCCGACCCCGCGGGGCAGAGACCGCGCAGCGCCCGGGAGGGGTCGGTGCCTCCGGTGGCGCCCCGGGGGTCGCCGCTGCAGCCCCGCAGTGAGCGCCTACCTGCCCCCAGCCGCGAGCTCGTCTGCTTGCAAGGGACGGGTCGCCTCGGTTTTCTATTGTGCTTCGGGTCCCGTTCCCCGTGGACGCGGGCAGGCACCCTGAGGAGCAGCGGGAGCCGAGCCCCAGCCGGGGGCAGTCGGTGGAAACCCCGGAGGGTGTCACGGAGCAGAGGAAGGTGCTGGTGTGCTCCTGCCACGGACCCGCGGACCCTCTCTCCGGGCATGGACTTTGTCGGGAAAAGGCCGTCAAGGCTGAGGTGATAGCGTTTGCCACGTCCCCAGTAAAGTAATTTTGGACTGAAATGTCTTTGTGGTCGTGGTGTCCGGCCCCCCTCTCCCGGCCCCCTTAAAGTGGCCCTGAGCTCAGTATTAATTGCTTAGTTGACGCAGAGAACAGGCAACATTATTTTCCTCTCTGTCCCATAGTGAAGTGATAGAGCATCTTTGTCCGTTGCAGGTGGTTTTAACCAGCACTGATGTGCCCAGCAGCATGCGTGTGCATGTTCAGTGTCTTTCCAGGCATCTCCTCTGTCCTTTTCAATAGAAGAGATGTTTGAAAGTATGTCTCAATTTTGTCTTGTTATTTTTGCCTTAGGAGAGTTGGCTAATGTGAGAAGAGAGTGAATTTTTAATTTTTTTAAAATATACACATATAAGTAAAGTGGAAGAATCATTGAGTCTGTTTTGGGTTTCTCATTTGTGAAACAAATGTATTTACTTTCCCAAAAGCATGTTTTAAGGTTTAATACTTTAAATCGGGGACAATTTTAGGATGACATCTTTATCCTGAAGTTCAGTGTGTTTCGATGGAAGCTGTATACCCCCCTTTTAAGTGTATGGGAGGGAAGGCATTAGAAGTTAGCAGTGTGTCCAGATTCATTCAGTAAAGGGTGACAAGACAGGAGTGGATTTCTGCATGGTGGCTTAGGTGAATAAGGCAACTGTTAGACATAATTGCCCTTTTCAGGTGGGTCAATGTTTGCAGAATACTTTACTGTCTTAAAGCATTCCACTTTCTGGGGGCAAAATGTGAAGCACTGTGAGTGACACTGCAAAAAAAAAATTTCCCTCCATTTAATTGTTTTTCACAATCTGAGACTTCACAGATACCCATTAACTGTCTCTGGCTGCCCTACATATCTTAGGCAGGCCCTATCAGAACAATCATTAATTAATCCCAGGAAGAAGCACTCATCTGTGCTAGTGAAATAGATCTTCATATTCCAGCCTGCCTGCCGTCCTGACTGAGCTGCATGGCTCCAAGGAAAATCCAGTGGGCCTTTCCACTCATGTGACTTCCTTGACTTCAGTGTTCTTCCTGGAGAGCATTATCAAAGAATTTTTCTTCCCTATCAGGATATATTGCTTGGTTTCTGGAATTTCTCAATAGCCATAGAAATGCCATAAATAAGGGGCTGAACATGTGAGTTAAGGTTCTTTGAGTGATGGGTGGGAGGAGAAAGGGGAAAGGCATAAAGACTGTAGAGGAAGGAGGAGGGAAAAGGAGACATCTATTCCTTGGCATTCAATGGAGGGTAGCCCCTTCTGGTAGAAAATGTATCCACAAAGAATAGAGCTGAGATAACCAATGCTCACAGACATTTTCAGCAAGGCAGTGGCTTCTGTTCACTGTTGTGTGTGCTGCCTTTGAACCATGAATTCAAACTGTACCTTCGTGTGAATCGATTTGACCCCAGTGGTTGATATTTAAAATTATTTAAGCTGAAAGGAAGAAAATCTTATTAACTAAAATCAATTTTAATCTCCTCATATGCTTGTACTTAGTCACAGAGGAATGTTACTTTTCTTTTATTGGTAGCATTAAAACATGTCGGTCTGTCACTACAAGCTGACAGTGGTAAATTCAGTAAGCATAAGGCTTTTACATATTGATGTTACTCTATAAACTTAACGTTAAGATTCTGAATTTTTATGTGTTAGAAAGTAGCGTCTGATTATACAGCTTATTTTTTATTTATTTTTTCAGTATACATCAGCTTGCATTTGAAAGAAAATAAATCTACATTTAAATCCTCAGGGTCTTAATTTTTGTTTTTTGAAGTTAACCATCTGAATTTTTTTGCCTTGGTATATCACGTAAAACATCAACCATTCAAAAGTCAAAATGACAAAAAAAGAATTCATCAGTAGTTTTTTCCAGTTGACAGCTTCTTTGGAGTTGTAGGATTAACATATGTCACTCTTGAACATCTACTTTTTTATTTACATATTGGAGAGGAAAAACTAGATTTCCTGTTTTTGTAGCTCCCAGATTGTGTCTTGGCTTTGAATGAAGTAGTTCAATTTATTGAGATGAATAGGAAACACTGTGTTGTCAGAAAAGGCTACTTTTGTCCAAAGCTGATGTTGTGCTTTGCCAGCCTATGGCTCAGCTATTCAGCTGATGACACCTGCCAGTCCAGTATGCTGCCATGCTTTAAAAATCCTGGCACTGATATGTTCTGCCTTGAGAATTCCTTATGGCATGCTATTTTTCAGGGTGTCTCTGCCCTCCTATAGCTCAGAATCCATGTTGGCAAGGGTGAAGGTCTCAAGTAGTTAAGTACTAACCTGATGTGAGAAAAGAGATGGCTCCAAACAGGAGAAAAACCTCCACAGGATCCAAACCCTGTGAGAGGTATCCCTGGGGTCAGCAGTCTCACAAGGAGGTGAGGACAGAGGAGATTTAATGAAAAGCATCTCAGTACCAGAAATAAAATTTTAAGGTTAGAGACAGTTTCTCATAGAGGATTTATGCTAGTTAGCCTTTAGAAAAATGCAGGCTTGCACTCCAGTAGCCTCTGCTTTCCCAGACCCCACTCTTGTGGGTGCTCCAGGTTCGTATCTTTCTTCTCCTGGGATACCAAACCACACGAAAGTGTAACAACAATAATTTCTTCCCTCCCCATTCCTATTACAAGAAATGCTTGGATGGAGCCAAAACGAAATGGAAGCTGGTGTTTGTGTCCTTACCTCTCTGGACTGTTCCATGGGGTTATGCAACAGGCCTCTTTGGAAATCCCTGCTACTCTCACCTCCTGTCTGTACATTCTCTCCTGAGGCTGCCTTTCCTCTCATCATCTCTCAACAGGAAGCCTTTCTGAGAGCCTTTCTGTTTTGTGGCTTCTGGTTTCCATGTCAGAACAGCCTCCTGGTCAGCTTCAGCTGATGTTCAGGCATTCTGGTCAACTCATCTTTTTAGGGATTTCCTCTCTGGAAAGGTGCTTTACTCTCAGCTGTATCTTGGGGGATTTCAGTCTAATTAGAAGATAATCAGGACTTTCCAATCTTTTATCATTATCCCTAGGAATTTCATTCCTAGGATGAAAAAAATGATTAAAAAAAATGCAGAAGATATCAAGACAGACATTCCACTCAATGCAAAGTTTGCAGTGGTGCAGGATTATAGAGTATCAGCATCAAACAGTTTGAAACATATATACAGATAGATTTTCTAAACAATTACACACCCTGCTAATACCATACTAATGATACTCAAGCATTCACTTGTCTGCAATTCAAAGTGCTGCATTTTTAATATCCTGGCATCACAGGTCTCTATCTGCACTTGTATCCAATCATGACTCCCCTGAGCCAAGTAATTCCTACTGCTGGAGATACTGTCTAAATAGCCTAGATTATATTTACTGTGCAATGCATTAAACAATCCTGAATCACTCCCAGGGGAATATTCCAGTTCTCTCTCTGCGCAGTTGTGCTCTCCAGCAACTCCTGGGCTGCAGCCAGGTGTTACTCAGAGAAAGCTCTGATTTGAAGCCCCCAAATATCTTGCCTAAAGAAGAACCTGTACAGGATGTATGTAACTTGTTGTTGGTATTTTTCAGGTAATGCTTTCCAGACTGGATTTACAATTGACTGTGTTTTCCATTAGACTGTATGGCTGCAACTGCTTCCTCTCTAATTCCAGGTATTTCAATGTGTGGTTTCTTCTCATTTTGTCAGAGTAAACCACTGGGGTACTTGATCTTGCCAGCACAGAGCAGGGCAGGAAAGGGGACTGAGACTGAGATGGTCAGGGATCTTCTGAGTAGGAAGGAAGGAAAAAGAGCCTGAGGTGCTAACCAGAGTCTTTGTTTCTAGTTATTTCAAAGATCAGAAAAGAGTCCAGCATGCATTAAAACCTTCTCTTGAGAGCACTGTGTGATGGAGGTCTTGGAGCTCTTCACTGGCATTCCTTGCCAGTCAGGTCCGTAGCAGAAGTCCTGTGTTAGCACAGGTGCATCACACCCACCACCGGTGTTCCATGGCTGTGGAGCAACTCCCAGTGTTTCTTACTTCCACATGTGTGTGTATGCTGTGTAGAAGGTGTATTCTCTGCACTCTGGTGTGGGAGGTGAGGGGCTCAAAGCTCTGTTTTCATGTACTACTCCCTTGCTTGTTACTATTTTCCAGGCATCTGCTTGGATGCCTGGAGGGGAGGAGACACAGCTCTGGTTTGTGTACACAGGAAGTTCCTAGAGCATCTTGCAATCCCAGCCAAGGACAAGTTGGGTCTTATACTAATAAAAATAGATGTTACACTTGATGCCAGCCTAAAGGCACTGCTGTGGAGGCAGGATGTTTGACTAAAATTGGTGGGATTGACTTTGTTCAGCTGTTCCTATGGCACAGTGTAATCCAGCAGTGACCTGCGGGATGGAGTAGGGATTGCAATGAGCACCTGCTGTTTTGAGGTGCAGGATGACCTTTTTTGACAAATCCAGAAGTGAGGGGTAGAGCAGAGGAACAGAGAAAAAATGTCTCTACAGTTGGAATCTTTTTCCTACAAAATTTCGGGACTTTGGTTGAGTTTATTCAAGACTCGTATCTAAATGCTTGGTTTGCTTTGAAGATTTCAAGCCTTCCAAGTCAGACTCCTTTTAAGCCCTGGTTCTCTTTAAAGGCTAGTGTGCCCATGCCATTCCTTGACATTTCTAGCATAGTATAATAAACATAAATAAACAGATATCATCCATATAGGCATAGAGGCAGTGGGAAGCTTTGTGTCTTTTATCTCAATTTCTCTTTTTTCTAGCAGTCTGTTCAAATAAGTGGGAAGATGAGGGCAAGATAGTACTTCAGGTTTTTGCTCCAAAAAAGGTAGACTAGTACAGCTGGAGGATTTTCAAAAAGGTGGTGTGCAAGGAAATTGATTGGGCATTCCACTTAATATAAAATAAAAATGCTCAGCTATTCTTGTATGCTGTCTTCCAGTCTTCAGTAATACACAGCAGTTTTTGTTCTGTGACATTTGGAAAAGTTATGGAGCAGCAGAGGAAAATTAAAAAAAACTGATTCATAAACCAGATATTCTGTAAAATGTCCTTGACTTTTAAAAATACCCTTGGAAAATGTCATTCAGAAACAATATAGTGATACTGTGGACCACATCTCTCCATTAGGTTTTTTTTTTGTGTTTGTCTCTATCTGTGGAATGCTGCCAGTGAGCATTTGGGTGTCTCGTGGAAGGATAGGAGGGAGAGCAGGGGTCCTGAGCCACCCAGTATGGCCCCGGGAGCCAGGAAGCCCTTAATCCACACCCAAACAAGTCCAGTCTTGCTGCAGCTCCAGTGATGGTCAACAGCTGAGCTGGCCACAGCAGGTTTGGCTCGTGGTGTGGTGCTGGCACTAATGGCACCTGCCAAGAGGGAGGAGCTGTGTGCCTGTGATAAACTGGGGGGACTGGGCAAACTTGGGTCTGTCAGTGCTTGCCCACAGAAATCATGTTGCTTGCCCACGCCTCCCTTTGCTTTAAGTTTGAGCTTTTAGCACCCTCTGCTCTTGAGGGGAAGGCACAGAGAGCATGGGAGGCTCCACTGGCCAACACCTGTAAAGCTTTTGGTGACTTGAGTCATGTTACTGTGTTATCCCCTCTGTGCAGGTGCTCAGTGCCTCCTCTGCTTTTGGCAGTCCTGCTTGAAGGCTGCTCCTGCTCAGATGCACGCCCAGAGCATGGTCATTTCTCTTTTTTCTCTTTCCAAGAAATGAAAGTGCTTGGAAGCCTGTGGATTAAGCAGGGAGGGAAAGATGGGTGTGAACTTTGAACTTTGGTGTTTGTAGAAACCTTTGTGTTTCTTGCTGTTGTTCTACAGACACTTAATGCAGTCTGAGATCAGCCACTGCCAGGAAGGGTAGTTTTTCCCTCCTTCCTTAGACATTCCTCCCTGTAGAAGGAGCTGCTTGGTAAAGAATCTGTATGGCTAAAAATAACATTTTATTATTTTCAGTGAGATAAATCCCCCTGCCAAGCTCACCACAAGCTGCACAGACCCTGGTACTGATAAGGAGGAGCTGTTCTTGCCTCACCTTGTAATGTGTCATTCATCATAGCCTTGAATATTTGCTAGTTTCAAGTAACTGTGCAATGTAGTTTGAGCTATTTCACCATGAAATAAAGAGGAAACAGACATTCTCGAGTTTTAGCAGGTGAGGATGCATATGTGAAAGATAATGTGGAGATATTTAGGTATTTAAAACAGATGCAAAGCTGTGGAAGGAGCCCTACCATTTAGCTCTTTTCCTATATAATATGTGAATTAAATGTGCTTTCTTATGTATGTCATGTCACATGTTTTTCTGGGGGCTGCATGTTCTGGATTAGGCCAATGCATTTCACCATAACACAATTGGTTGGTGACAGACAGATCTGTCCTGAACAGCTGGATGCATCTAATACTACCTGTTTTTCATGGGTACAGTCTGCCAGCAGATAACCCCTTTAAAAATACTAGGGATTGGAAGAGATCCTTTGGGTAACATGCATGCCCAAAATCACACACCTGCACATGCACAAAATCAGAGGCAAGGTTGAGTGGAGGTGGGATTGAGGATGCACAGGTTATGGAGTAAAAGCAGCAAGCAAAGGAAGATCTGTGGCTGGGAAGCTCTCTCAAGGTGTGTCTCTAGGGTAAATTTTCCTTCATCTCTTCCCCATCCTGCATAAATCACAGTGCTTCTAAAGCACAAGTTGTTTTTTTGTTTCTTCAGACAACCCCTGCATGATGTGAGTGAAGACGCTGTGCCAGTTCTTCTTATGTGTTGTACATTTTATGTGACTATAAAAATAAAAATTTATGCTCCTTGCTGCTTACCGTCTACATTTTTTCCTCTCATGTCTGCTCTGAGCAGTCATAAAAAGGTTACTTGTGCTGTAGCAGGGATTTAAGATCAAGGATTTTATTAGCTTGCAGGAAGGCTTTTCCTTCCCTTCTGCATTCAAACCAGATAATTTCTCTTCTGTTAGCAGCAGGATCAAACCCTGAAAACCAATGGAAGAAGCTTCCTTTGACCTAAATGGTGCAAGGCCAAGCTTTTAGGCTCCTGTTTTGTGTGTCAAAGACTATTACTGTCACAGGAAGCATAAGCAGCCGTAGCTTTCCTGCATAGTAACAGAAGACTGTGCTTCTAAAAATTACTCTACAGAGTGTTTTTGCAGAACAGCCTCCCCAGGGTTCTCCATCTGTTTTGATATGGAGATTAATAACAAATTGGCTAATAAACTGCTCCTTACTATCTCTGAAATATGACCATTTCTTTTCCTTCCCTCCCATGGACAGTTATTAGAGTCCTGTCTGCCCCTGTGCTCCCACGTGGGAGGCATCGCTACTATGCGATGCACAGCAGTTGTTCATGTTTCAGCTCCACAGCAAGGCTTTTTATGGGGTGAAGATTTTGGTGTGTGGCTGAAGGAACTGGTGCTGTGGACAGCTGTGTAGTGCTGAGAGCTGGCCTTAGAAGCTGTAAAGAAAAGGAAGAGAGAAGAATTTAGCTCTGTGTACACTACTGTGATTTCTGCAAGAGCCTCTTTCTTGTTTGCAACTACAGAGAAAATATTCCTGGGAAATATGGGACTGAGGCTTGAACCTGTTCAGCTCACCAGCACTACTATGGGATGTGGGGCTGATGGTGGTACTTTTTGAAGTGCTGTGTTTGGAAATTCTGGACCAGCTGGCAGGGGGTACTCCAGCTTCTTCATCGGGAAACAGATGAGAGAAAAATAAACATGTACCTTGAGAACAGGCATAAGATCAGGAGGGATCTTTGATCTTCAATCTGACTGCTCCCTAATGCAAACCAGAGGACTTCCCCTCTTCTGGTCCAGTACAGGTGACCAAAATTCTGCCAAGATAGCCAGTCCAGATTTGGAAGTTTCCCATGACAGTTTATCACCCAGTGATGTATACCAAGGGACACCTACGCACTTTGTTAAAACACCTACCTAACGTCTGCCCTGTATTTTATCTTTCAGCTTTTTATCTTGCTGCATCCTCCTCTGCTAGATCACAAGGATCTCCTACATGCTTTTGGTTTTGATGTAGACAGACTGACATCAGATTTTACCTTCTTGTGCCTAAAGAGAATAATCTGGGCTCCTTGACTTCCTCATCCCAGGGGCTTTGACTCAGCCCCAGCAACAGCGCTTGTTAGGGGCTTGTCCGCCCTGTTGCCCATTCCCTCTTCTTTTATCAGCTAGAGGAGAAACTGAGCTGCCACTCTCAGATTACCCTGATGTGGAGGTGTTCCTAGTCCTGCTGGTAGCTGCTATAGTGGGGTGGGAACATCAGACATAGCAAAATAACTTGGGGATCACAGGCATCTTCTTGTCATTAATCAGCATTCTGCCTGTGTGGTGAGCACAAGAACAGGACACAGATTGCCAGTGCCTACCTGTGGGAAATTCAAAAGGGACATCACCTTGCAGAGTCAAGGCTGACATAGTCCTTTGGGCTTTGGCATCACACTGAGAACTGACATTAGCTTATCATCCGCTGTGAGTTTAAGCAAGGCCACAGCTGGATCAACTTTAAGAAAAAATAAAACCCCAACTACAAATCTTTGCCTGTAGCTTTGTGTTATTTTTAAATGTTACTTGTAAGTCATCTCCTTCTCAAGTCAGTAGGGACTGAACATGGAAATACAGCCAGGAACTTTGGGAATCTAATCAACTTCTGTGTCTCCTGACTTTTAGTAGATTATTATTGATGCTTTTGGCTTCTCTGTTTCCAGGTCTGTTTTCTTCACTTTTGGAAGCAGAATCTCACTATTGTCTCAGGGGCTCATTAGGCTCATGAGGTAATTTCAGGGTTTTATAGATGCAAAACATGAAGTTTTACAGCTGATTTTCAGACAAATATGTTAGCATCTCTTGTAATTCCTGGATGAATTTACTACAAAGAGTGAGTTTATTCCATAGTATAAATTCATTCCATTTACCACTAAAGGCATTAAAAAAAACCAAAAACAAAACCAAAAACTAACAAACAAAAGCTTATGTGAATTTCTGTTTTCCAGTATGTCTGCTAATTTAGGCATACGTATTTTATGGCAGGTATGATGGCAATCTAAACAGACTCTTTCCAGCCATGCTGCAGAGCTAGAAATGTTCTCTGCCCAGTAATTTAGAAGTAGTCTGGCTTCTGGGGTATGCTGAATCTTGAGGGGGTTTTAAGTCCATTTTATGTGTCTTCCGATCACCATGGAAGATTTATTTTCTCTAATGCACAAAAATAATCTGAATTGTTGAATTGCTCAAGGCTCCATAGAGGCAAACGGGCACAGTCTTAGGTGTTAAAGTGATACAATTAGAAGTTTTGTGTGGGTGTGGTGTGTGTAAGTGTGAGCGTAGGAGGCATAAAGAGTTGATCTAAAGTTCTGCACAAAATTTCCAAACAGACCAGCCAAATCTTAGATCTGTGGGACGACCAGGACCATACTGCCAAATTGAAAAATGCTCAACTTTCTTCTATCATCCATTCAAGTAAAACCATTTCCCCAGCATTGTGTGGGCTATAAACTATGATACCTGTGTTTCTTAGTTTCCTGTTAAAGGAAAGGCTCAGTTACTAGGCAGAAGCTTAATTATTGGTCAGATGCATTCTTTTAAATACAAATGTTCATGTCAATGTTCAACACAGCCGTCCAGAGTTGTTAAAATGTTATTCATTGTATTCAGATTTGTACATAAATGCTTCATGAATACTTGGCACAGTTAGTTTCTTAAATGTTACAAAATCTGAGAACCATTAATCCTTCTTCCATATCCATGTAGCAGAATTTGTCTACCTCAGTGCACGTTTAATTACGTGTTTTTTACTTAGGCAGCTTTCCCATAGATGACAGTTTCACTTAACATTGCTGTTAACTTTACTTGAATGAGGAACAAAAATATACTTTTGTTAAAAAGATTTGTGAAGACTAGTGTTGTTTTCTCTGTGCAATCAGAAGAATTTACTGTGGTTCTCAATTCCCTCTCCAGCAAAGTCATCTTAATAATAATTTTGCTTTAAGTCCACTGTATATTCTGTATTTTTAAATTATGACAACACTACATATTGCTAAATGGTTAAAGTTTGAAACATCACTCATTTTGATGTAATTTGGTTAATTTTTGTAATATCTTTGTAGAGAGGAGTGAGTGAGTCATTAGATGTTCAAAATGAGAAAGGCTGGCACCAGTATAGCTGTTGTAATGCTGCATAAGCAGTGTTCCTGTTGCAGTTGTCTCCAGGCCAGTCCCTTAAATCAGTCCGCTTCTTTTTCATCTATGGTTTCAGTCCTTTATTCTGATGCATTTGAGCCAAAACGATTGTCTTCTCTTTGTTTCTAGCATCGCAGAGGAATGTTAAATTTATCCATTAAGCTGGCCATGTTTAATCCCTTCTTATAAATGTTAATACTCTTTCCTGTAGCTTTGGTTTGTTATAGTGAAAACTGGACCCTAAGTATCAAGATAGATTAGATACCACAAAACCATATATCTGTGTAAGAGACCTGATGGTCAAGGACAGTAACAGGGATTTTCAGATGACATCTAAACCAGTTGGAAGTAAGCCTTTTTAGGAAAATTCTGTCAATCTTTTCTGTTCGGTAAGACAAAGACACTTTTTCAGTCTTCTCTCTCATTTTAGGCTGGGAATGGAGTGCACAGTTTGGGTATCAGCAGTGGGACACCTTACCAGAAGAAAGCATCCATGGGACCATTGTTAATCAATGACTTCTAAGAGCAGGATTGGTGCTATTGGATTGGAAACAGGTGCTACAAGATGCCAGGTGAGGTGACTGAGAGCAGCGGCAGGATGGAGGAGACCGTGCAGAAAGACAGCAAGTCTGGAGGCCAGAGCCCTCGCTGTGGCACAATGAGAAGGGCTGTGACAACCACTGTCACCTTTGATGGGGAAGCCACTATGGACAGGAGGAAAAAGAAGAAGAAAGAGTCCCGCCCTGAGTCAATAATAGTGTATCGGTCCGAGAATGACAATAAGGTGGAAGAAGAACAGGCAGATGAAGAAGGAGGGGAGAGGAGCTCTGAGGAAGGCTCCAAGTTCCTGGGTCAGTCTATGACAGATGGTATGTATTCCTGAGAACACTCACTTTACATAAGCTATTTTGATGCTGTCATGCTCTAAGGTCAAATGGAAGTGACTGTGGGACCTAAACTCTCTGAGAATGCAGGCAAGGAGAGCTTGAGTTCATACATGAAAATACTCTGAAACAGAAAGAATTACAGGCTGATTTGGTATGTCTCCTGCAGTTCTCTGAAAAGTTGAGTTGTAGCTACAGTCTTAAATATAAATGCTGGTTGGGGTTGATGTGCTGAATGCAGTGCTATGTATGCATTAAGCCAGTGATGTCAATCTAAGCCTTGATCAAGGTACTGTCCATGCCTGAACAACTGCCTGTTAAGTGAAAGGATGGAAGCAGATGGAGTCAGTGGCTCTACCTTTGATAGGGAATTTAACTCATTATCTAGGATTTGCTGTTGCCTTCTGTCTGCATACACTCAGCACAGCTTCCTCTTGAAGGGTGATTATTTGGCAAGGTCATCATGGGGCATCTTGAAGTCACTTTCACTTCTGCTATCTGTCCTGGGTACCCTTGCAGGGAAGAAGTGTGGAAGGCAGGTCCTATAGGTAAATACCCTTGTGAGTCAGCAGTACAGGCTGAGAGGAGCTCAAATGTGAATGCATGCTCCTGGTCCATCAGAGACACCAGAATCCCCAATGATCCCAAACCCTATCCTCATGACTTGCCTGCTGCCTTCCTACTTTTGTGGAGCACTTCAAGCTGCTCAGTCTCTTTTTAAGAGTTTCTGAAGACCTCCTTCCAAGCTAGTCAGAATTAAGACCAGGAGAAAATATACTGTAGCCCCATGGAGGAGTTACGGCCAGTACCTCTCCATGGACCATCCTATACCAATGTCACTTGAAAGCTAAGGCAGTCCCTTCATAACTTTAACACACATACCAGCACTGTCCCGTTTGGTGCCTCTACTGGCCTCTTAAAATGCAAATATAATTTTATGACAGTTTTTCTAAACTTCAAAAATTAATTTGGATTGAGATACAATGCAAATGTAAAGTGAAAGATTAGCTAATCAGGTATAATTCCATGTGTGGATATGCTTATTCCAAAACAAGAGTCTCAGTGATATTTATCTAATTAATCCCAAGTGTCCATACTGTTCAGGAATAAATCCATGAAGTAAACAGAGAAAATAGGCATATCATTTTCAGTTGAGTTACTCTGTCTCATCTCATTCTCCTATACTCTTGCAGCTCTTTCCCTTCAAGTATTTTCTCTAGTGGAGATGCTGGAGTCCTTTCCCTTGTGATTTCTATCATCTGGAATTCCTGTCTTTTTCCTCATTAGCTCTTCCATTTTCCTCTGTGGTAATTTTCTTCATACTGCATTGCTTCTTCCATCTTTTAAAATTTGATTTGAACTCCATATGCACTATCTAATTGTCTTTGGGGTCTTCGAGGATTTACACAAAATACTTCATCCAGAAAATAAATCTGATGTAAATGAGTTTATCTGTGTTGTAGGTGTCTGGAACATGCCTTTAGACAGCCGATACGTCACCTTGACTGGAACAATCACCAGGGGAAAGAAGAAGGGTCAGATGGTGGACATCCACGTCACACTAACTGATAAAGAGCTGCAGGAACTGGCTAAGTCAAAGGAACCTCCTAAAGAGGATGTACCCGAGAAGAAGAAGAAATGTGATGTTGGGTTGGACAGAGGACCCCACATCGTCCTCTGGACCATCATCTGCCTCCCCATCATTTTTGTGGTGTCCTTCGTGGTTTCATTCTACTATGGAACCATTACATGGTACAACATCTTCTTGGTGTACAATGAAGAGAGGACCTTCTGGCACAAAATCACCTTTTGTCCCTTTTTGATTATCTTCTACCCAATTATAATTATGGTTGTTTCTTTCTCCCTAGGCCTGTATTCAGCTGTAGCCCAGGTAGCATGGTCCTTTGGGTACTGGTGGCATGCTGTCAGGGATATGGAGAAAGGATTCTGTGGCTGGCTCTGCAGCAAGCTGGGCTTGGAAGATTGTTCTCCATACAGCATTGTCGAGCTGCTTGATTCTGACAATATCTCAGGTAGTCTCTCTGGCAAGAGCTCTGCACAGGGGGTTGAGACCTCAGCAGTCTGAGCCTTTGTCCTGGATGACTATTTTGGTTGTATGTGAGCATTCTCACCTAGAACATAACACACTGATTTTTTTTTTAAATATGCATTTATATTTAAACACAAACTTAATGAATAAAATATTGGGCTGAGAGTCCTCTTTAAATGTCACAGAATGCAAGAATGCTAGCTTCACATGCTCTGGGTTGGGAGGTGCATGGCTTTCCAAGGATTTGTCATATGTTGTAGCTAATTACAGCTTCTGGGAATCATAAGAAAACCCAGGTCTGCAGGGCTCTGGCTGTTTGTGGAGTAGCAGAGATATATTATGAAAAGTCCACTTCTGTCAAGGTAGACTTTACTTTTCAGCAATAGGACATAGCAGTGACTTATGACACAGTGAAAAGAAGTGTCTGCTCGGGGGATGAACTTCGAGAGATAGGAACCCATTCAGAGGTGAAGGCTAAATTGCAAAATATGTGATGTTCCTGCCGTTTTCCTAGAAAGGATCCTTTCCCAGTCCTTCCAACAAGAGCAGCTAACTTAGGCAGGCTGACAGCTTGGACACTGTCAGAGTCCAGTGTCACAGACCACTGGAATAGTGGGAGAGGACAGCATAGCTGCCCACAAAGGCACGTGAGTCCTACGGTGACCCAAAGCATCCCTATCACATGATGGAAGAGCAAGGCTTGCTTTGCAAAATGGTGTGTGGGGACCTGATGGGGCTGTCACCAAGAACCCTCAAGTGGCTGCAGGTGCTCAGATAAGTGCTTGGAACACACCTGCAGTGGGTCTCTTGATATGTGCACTGCTAGGGAGGAACGAGCCACAGGAGTCTTACACAGTATGCAGTGCAAACAGTTGCGTTATAGGGAGGAAACACCTGCTCTAAGGAGGTGCCTGCCCCTAAGGAAGGGGCAATCCATTTACATCTCACTGCAGTGCAGGTGTGGACTTGCAGCACCTGCATTTAGGGAGGTGGAGCTGATGGTGCTTGGGGTATGAAGGGCTGTGAAAGAAGTTATTCTGGTTTTCAAGTTGTTCTTAGGGAAGAGCTGTGGGACCTCCCCTTTCAGAATGGGGGAGTCCAGGAGTTCATGTCTATCTGTACCTCAGCTCTGGAAATCTGTGTTGCCTTCTGCACCTCATCCCTTTTCCTGGTTAATTATATGGAAGAGCAATGGATCATACACCCTCCTCCCCTCATGTATCATTTTCATAACAGGTTTCTCTCCTTTTTGGATTTTTCATGGCATCATAATAGGCTCCCTGACCAGGCTGAGGTGGCCACCATAGGCTGGATAAATTTTAATTGTCTCTTTAAAAGATGACTAGGAGAAAAGTTCTTTTTTCTCAATCAGCTGTTGGGGTTTTGGCCTAAGAAGGAGCAAAATAAAATAGAGGTATAGCAGATTCTAATGGGGGCTGGGTTACACATCTGAAACATGGTTAATTTTCTCAGTGCTCCAGTTCAGCTGGTGCTGCTGGAAAGTCTGTGAGCCCCAAGCCAGAGGAGCCCACCATTTGCATTTGTGTAGGTAGGTAAGTCATGGCGTGCAGTCTGTCAGCTGCACAGTCACTCCTGTCTCTGTAGGTGTCTCACTTCCCCAGTCTCTCTATCGAGGGGAACTGCTGTAGTTTTAGGATGGTAAAAAGAAGCATTCAGAAGCTGGATTTCACAGAAACTAATGCTTTGTGTTGCATTTTAAGGTTGAGCTCAAGATTACACTGACTGTCCTGGTTAGAACATCTGGGAACTGGTGCTGTATAAACAAGTCCATCTGATCCTCTAGTCCTGACACTGAGAAATAAGTAGTTCCTGCTTCATCTTTGATCCCTGGGAGGTCAAAGGAGCCTCTTAGCATTGGCTGAAGGCTTAACAGTGAATGATGCACAAGCCAAATATCAAGAGCAGTCTTGGCCCCACACTTAACTGAGAAGGCAGTGGTGCTCTCTGGGCACAGGTAGAGCTAGGCTGTGTTTGTTGCTTCCTACTTTCATTTTTTACTGGTGACGTCTTTCAAAGCAATTACCAACTTCCAACAAAAAAACCAGAAAATAATAAAATAGACCCAACCTGTAAGACAATGTTAGGTAGTTTAGTGGGATTCAAAGAGGCTGGCATGCCTGGGACTTATTCAAGTATTGAAATGCCTTTCACAGGCCTGTTCCAATCAGGCAGGCTGATATGTCTCTGAATTAATGGAGATGCTGAGGATAAGCCATGCCAGCACTGGCAGTCTGTAGTGACCCAGTGCAGCCAGTCTGCTTAATACTGCTCCACATGGAAATCACAGGTTCCCACATGGCTGGAGGGTGGGAATAAGTGGTGCTTAACAAGCATTAAGGAAAAGGAAGGTCCACTGGCAAGTGTTCTCACGCTTTGCCCAAAGACACACTGCTGACATGAAAGGGGTGGATTGTGTATCTTGGCCCCAACATGCAGCAGACAAGTTTGGGGAAAGGATGGCTGGCAAGTGTGCATTGCTGCAGAGGGAGAAAACCCAATTCAGCTGTCACTGCCAAACAGCAGCTGTTCAAGGCTAGACGAAAGGCTGGGGTCAGTAGCACAAAGAGCCTTCAGCTTACAGGGGGCTTGAATGATAAATACTAGCTCATTACAGAATACATCCATGTGAAATGTCTGCTGAGCTGCAGGATTTGCTTTCAGGATTGCTAACAGCCTGCTGGAGTAGAGACAAAACCAAATCTGTGCCTCTCACTGCTATGTAGACACAAAGGAGAATCAGAGGAGTCACAGATAGTACCCTCCCTCTGCAGTGGCAGCTGTGCTTCTGGGTTTGGAGGTCACATTTGGGGGATATTCTGGGACAATCCATCATGTGTTTTCTACTTCTTGACACTTAACTAAGCTTGCATTGGCTCCTTCTAAATTCAAGGCGTTCTGTTGTTGATTTTGGTGGGGGCTATTTTAAGCTTGGGGTTAGTTCTGGTGCTATTTGTAAAAGTTTAATTCAGACTTTTCTCTAAACAACTCTGGATAGCTTTCTGTCTTACCCATTTTTCTCTGTAGCAGTTTGCCTGTTGCAAAATATATAATCATTATCAATAGTTGTAATAGAAAAAAAGCACATGTTTTTGTCTTGTTCTGCCCTGCTTTCAGAAACTCACAAGTAATTTCTGCTTATGTGCCACTGTCAAACTGCAGGGAATTCCAGTTATTCTGATTGTTGAGTGTGTTTCTGGCTGCTCTAGTCTGGATGTTTTTTTAAAGTAAAGATACTGTGTATTGCTGATTGTTATTTTTAATTGCATTCCCTTTTCCCATCCTTGCTGGCCTGGGTGGAGAATAAAAGATATATGTGGCTTTACAGGAGTGTTGGTCTCATGCTTCTGTTTGACTTTGTGTTAAAATCAGTGCTGTGGGACAGACACAGTCATTCTATGCTCATAATTGATTAGAATTCATTGTATTTGAGGATCCACATAAAAGTGTGTCTGAAATTGCCCTAGGTTCTATGCCTTGTTAAACAGTGCCTATCCAGAATTGACATATATCTCTGGATCCTGGGTTCTTTGTTTCTACCTCATAGAGCACAAATGAAAACTTTGATTTAATTTTACTCATTGGGTGTCTGTTTAGCTTTAGCCACGAGGATTTATATTGGGTGGCACTCTTCCATACCAAAACAGGAAGTACTTTTAACTCTAGAAACATGGTTTGTGTGTCTGTGACTTGGAGCTGCTATTTACAGCTGTGCTGGGAAGATTTCTTACAACCCCTGGGTACTTCAGGTATGTCTCTGATAAGTCAAAGGAGAATCCACCAGTACAGTTCTTCAAGGTGTCTAAATATTAAATGACACCTCTGGTTCTCTCCCACATGGTCTTATTGCAGTCCTACCCTCCTGCTGGCACAGGGAAAACACTTATTTGAAATGTTCTTTCTTCTAAGAAGGAGAATTTGGCTTCAGGAAACCCAAATTAAATTCCTAGCTGAGGGCTAGCACAGCTTCAGTGTAACAGCTCTTTGAGCCAAAAAGCTACCTGCAGGTGATTCCCTCAAACTGAAAGTACAACAGCTGGAAATAGCAGGAAGGTGATTTTTGTTTGATGCCTGCTGCAAATATGGCCAAGGGAACAGAATTCCCTATGTGGCAGATGTGTATTGAGGACTTCCCACCTCCAGTGAAGAACATAGTGAAGGACACTGAGCTCCTGGTGTGACAGGGTGAGATGGAGGTAAGTGGGCCCAGAGAATTAGCCCATTAGCCTTTGCAGTTCTCACTTCTGAAGTGCAAGGTAATCATTTTATAAGATAATGGTTATCAGTGTGAGACACTCCTATTGAAGACCTTTGCATCAGGCAAAGCACACCTGTGTGGCTGCACCAGGTGTCTCACCAGGGGGAGAAAAGGTGCTAATTCTGCCTGCTGACTTACCCACCCCGTTCAGTTTCTTTGAGGACTGAAACAATCACGGTAGGAATGTGCTTTTATCCACAGTCAGTCCCTTGAATTCACCCTTCTAGTCCCTCTGGCCAGTACTTTGAATCCCAAGGCCAGGATCCTGTAATTCCTTGCTAAGATTATCAGCAGAGGTTGCACCATGGAGCCTCATAATCATCCCCCATGGGTACCTTTTAAAACCTGCAACCACTGGCTAAGAAAAGCCAGTGTGCTCTTGCACACAGAAGCATGCAATTACACTAGTATTACAGACAGAAAATAAAGATGCACAGCCCACAGTTCTGCCCTGTGATGGACACAATTTGGCTCAAAATTTATGCAACCCCTTTTTGTCTGAGGCAGTGAATTATCTGTGGGATCAGTGCCCTTCCTCCTTCTTTCCAAGCACTTGGCAATGTGGAGGCAGTTGTATTAATGCAAGATTAGTCCATGCACATTTATTCCCNATCAGATTCAGGAGGGTGATCCACTTGAGAACACAACATTTCAATTAATTTGGTGAATTAGAAGGGACATTGTGTTTGCTTGTCTTAACTACTAAAGCATGATTTCTCTTCCAACAGGCAGCTACTTAATGATGAGGGAAGGCTTGTGGTAGTGTGTTAGGTCCAGGTAAATTACCAAGGGTTTTAAAAAGCCCCCTAAGCATCCTTCCATATAATAGGTGAAGTGTGATTGCATGCAAACAAGCAGTCCAGAGAAACAAGGCTTGAGGGTCTCTCATGTATGCCCCTGGTCACCCAGTTCCATTAACTTTCAGTTCTCCTAATTTCATGTCATTACACGGTAGCTGAAGTCTGCCAGAATGCATTAAAATACAGAGAATGCCTGAGTCAGGCCAACAATGCATTTTTCCCTGTGTTAAAAAAATACCCTTGCTTTAAGTGTGCTAAAACATAAAACCTTACTCCCAGAGCACAGCAGCTAAAATCCATTGTGGTTTGTATCCACTGAAATTAGATATCCCAGGGATGAATTTGACCTGGAGCCCCTTAAGATAAAATCTTAGATGTGATCTCCTTGTCTTAGGGCTCCTTTTCCCAACCATTTCTTCCAGGCGGAAACTTAGCTTCACAAGATAAAAAACAATAACTACTGATTTTGATAGTATGTTCTGCCTGCAAATAGGACAAATCCCCCACCTCTGAGGCAACATGTTCCCCCAGAACATGGTTTATTACAAGTTCCTCCATCAGTAATGTATATTAAGACCAATATATTTGAAGGTGCCTTTGACCATCTTCATAATATATGCCAAATTCTTTCTGCTCCTACAATGATAAGGCAAGAGAATCAATTATTTCTACTACAAAATACCAGAAAAGTAGCTCATTAGGCTATAACACAAATATAGCTTAATTTATTCTAGCCTGATTATCTGAATAACCTGCAGTTGTGATCTGAACACCCCAAATATCATAAATAAACTGAATGGCTTATAGTGTTAGTGCTGGGCATGAATCCAACAGCTCCTGGGGTAGTCAGCCTAAGGAGAGCATGCCTTTTATTCAGTGTTTCTTTATAAAATACATTCTTGTCCTGAAGTATATGAGTGTCAATTTCTAATTATGTACTTAAATGTATTTGTAGTGAGATGCCCTTATAATTACAGGCAATTACTTGAATATCCTTCCATCATAATGGAGATTTTCCTTAACATTTTATCTATGCAAAAATAACATGCAGAATTAATAAACACAAGCAGTTTTAACCTTCATTAATTTATTCAAATGAGTTCTTCTGTGACTTAAGAAAGGAGCAGAAATGATTTGTAGAATCTGCATGTCGTAAAGAAACAAGTGAAATATTTAATATAATGAGCCGTATCATCCCAAGGCACACACAGTGTCATTGCTAAATGGCATCTCAATTCTCCCCAAATATGTGTTGGTAGAGCTGCCTTCAGTGACTCACAGTGATTATAGCTCTGGTTTCTCTCTAATGTGATTAAACACCGCTGGAGCGATGGACTCGAACAGGCTCCAAGGCAAAAGTTTCATGTCATGGTGGTGATTTCAGCCAGCCCCATGATTGCAGCAGGATTGCTCTAAGGCTCCAATTCCACCCTGAAACCAAGTCTGTTTTGATGGCTAAATTTGCCATTTATTTCAATAGAAAATTATAAAAATTTTAATGTCTGCTTTGAATGTCTAGTACAAAAAAACCTGCAGAAATCATTGTCATCTTGATGACTCTCTTCCAAGGAATTTCTCCATAAAATAACTAACAGAGAAAACTTGAAATTATTCTTCCCCTGCCTCTACATCTGACGGTCACATATCTGCTAATGTAATAGGTTAGCATCAATTTACACAAATAGAAACCAAACCTTATCCCTTCTTTCCTCTCAAATATAAACTCCCTCCTTCACATTGCTGCTTTGTCTCCCAAAGCTGTACAAACTGGAAACTCACAGGAACTAAAAGATTTAAAACATGATGTGCCATCCTCCATGCTGCAATGCTCCATTTTGAAAGTGCAACTAATGCCAATATTTTTCAAAGGATCTGAAATTTCATCCTTTCAGTCTGATTTCAATCTGCTTCCAGGTGCAGGCAAACAGATAAAAATTTAAAATGGGATCCTCTCAGCTCAGAAAGAGCCTCGTTTGTCAGCTGAAGGCTCCTCATCCCTTCCCACAGTTGGATGGAAAGGGAACAAAATCCTGTGCTGTAAGGATTAAATTAGATTATTAGCCAGCACATGCATGCAAACGTGCACGATGCTGGTGGGGGGCAGGATGAACCTAAAGGGGAGGGTACTAAAGGCTTATCCTTGTGCATCTGCAAAGCAAATCCTTCACGCAGGCGTTCTCCCTGCTAGCTTGTCCTGAACAATCCGCTGCATGGAAACGCTTTCCAGAGACCCTGCAAACACAGCTGGATCGCTAATGGCTGCCGACAAGGACACTGCACAGGCAGCGGGGTGATAAACACTGAGAAACAAAGGGCACCTGGAGAACAAGATGGACGAGATTCTGCTCCTGCGATAACCCCACCTGAAACAGCAGCAACCGCTTGGTACTTACTACCTCTTAATAAAAGACTGGCTTTAACTTTTTTCCAAGCGCTATTTGATACTCTTTTGCTGGGCTGTTGCTTTCCCCGAAGTAAATAAACCTGACATGATCTCTCTGGTCTTCTCCAGGAACCCAGGTGCTCTGTAATTCAGTCGAGCCCAAATATTTCTATTGATTTGAAGGAAAATCACACCCTACACGGCAGATAGTCCTATAAAATGTAAAAAACACATAATTTCTTGTAACAGACTTAAAAACTAATCCAGAAAAGTCTGCCAGAGTTGTTTCCAGTGCAGAAACATGTCTGGGACTTTTCAGCTACTTAGCTGTGGGAAATATTTCGCCTCTCGTGATACCAGGCTCGAGTGGCCCTTGCATCACTGCCTGCAGAAATCCTTTGGCTAATCCACGGATTTTGAACTCCTGAAGCAATCCTAGAGAGAAACACGGATTTTAGACGTAGGAAGAAATTTTTAAATCGACCTCCCCAAAAAGTAAAATGTAAGAGCATATGCTTTTCCCTGCTGTTACTGCCTAGTTCCTGGCAGACCCACGTGCAGAAATCCCTCGGCAGGTTGGGCAGTGCCTGCTGGGTGACGCTCCCCACGCCCTGGGCTGCAGAGCTGCCTCTGCTTGGCCTCTGGGATCACGTTGCCCTCCAGTGGCTGAACTGAAAAACGGGGATAAAAAGGCCACTGCAGTATTTTTCTGCTTTAGAAACGCATCCAGAGGGGTCTACACACCGTGAAATTGCAATGGAAATACGAAGAAATTATGTCGTGCTAATTTTTAATATATGAATATAAAATTAATCCTTCCCCCTCCCTTCCTGTTCCTTGTAGGTATGCAATCTGGAACAATCTTCATCCACAGGACCTCATGCTGCTCTTTCTCTGAAATATGCCAGGCTTATATAGTGGGGCATGGGAGAATGTTTAATGAGAAGCAAATACAGCATTTTGGTTTGTCCTTCTATTTGAAAATGTGGTCAAACCCCATCTGCACAGATTGCACAAAGCAATCTCTCAGTAATATATGTCACTGTAACATATGCATACTCAAAAGTACTTTTGGGGTTTTTTGTCCAATAAGATATGACATAAATGCTGATAAATTAATATGTGGCAAGAAGGGCACAACATTTTAAACCTACAAAAGTCTAAGGAAGCTCAGTGCCCCTCTGAGATGCTTTGCAGCTAATTCTTTTTGGAACATTTAGCACAATGAGGTATTTTCTGTTTTGAAAGTGAAGTTCCATTCACAAACACCTGTGAGTGCTCAACACTTATGCAGATCTGACTTATCTCAAACTGAGCATTAAAAATATGTGATTCACACAACCAGTGCTTGCTGGTAAGAGACTTGGTTCAAGTGATACTTAAAACAGGCAACCTGCTGAACAAAACCAGAGTTTAATTCTTAAAATGCCATTTAGTTACCATAATCATAAGAATATCCTCTTTCACTGTCTGTCTCCCAATTTTTATAACAAATGAGGCAAGAGTCTCATGACTCTTTTAGTGCACAGCCCTAACTTTACCCCAATATGTATTGAAATAGACTATGACATTGCAGGACAAAAGGCACGTGGTCCTGTAGTTGAACCTGTATCACAGCATAGAGAAATACTTGGTTAAGGTTGCAAAAGAAACTTTAATGTCAGAAATTCCTGTTATTTTGGAGCTGGACTTTTGCAACTTTAATGTTTCCTTTACTTCCTACAGAAAAATATATTAAATAAATAACGTGGAATTACATTAAATAGACTTCTCCTGACAGTTACATGAGATTCAGCTGGGATGAAACCTTTGGACCCACAGCATATGCTTCTGCCTTTTGAGCTAATTAAATAATTGACAGCTGTGGAAGACTGTCCATTTACAAAGGTCATCTGCAATCAGGCAGCAACACAATTAACATCAGCAGCAAAAAGTGATTAGAGATAAAACAGGAAATGTCAGAGCATGCTTAAACCGTGGAGATGTTTTCAAATCAGCTGAGCCAGGTGAATTTCATCCAAGGCAAATTTAAAACTGGCCAAAGCAAGCTTTTATGATTTCCCTTGAAAATCATGTGTGAGATTACCAATATAGTATCTACTTTGGAAAAGGATGGGAGAGGGCAAAGATGTCAAGGAGTTACAGACTCTTTATGTTCCAGATAGTGGAAAGTAGTATAGCAAATAATTAAACCTTTAATAGGTGCTCAGAAGATAATAAATATAAGGAAGACTTAAGGGGGAAGTTAAAGACAAATGTTAAATCATCTTCCCACCCTCTTTATTTTCTTTTTTTCTTTAGTAAGGCTTTGATGCTGTTTTAAATGGCATTCTCCTGTGCAGGCTGGGAAGTGTTGTGCATTTTGGTGTATGACAAAATAGCTGTAAAAGCAGGTAGAGTGATACATCTAGAGCTGTATCTAGTGATTATTCCCAGGATTGGCCACCTAGGGCTGAGCACTGTCCTTTCATGACCTGGCTGAAGACACAGTAGTTCTTATGAAATCTGGAAATGTCACCAAAATGAGGGGGATGGCAAGCACCAAGTCTGAGAAGATTAGAGCTAAAAAGAAAATTATCATTGCAATGTCATAAATTAATTGAAATGGGGAAGAAACCAGGGTTCAACTTGTTAGACAAATATGCCATTCAGTTCATTGGGAATGAAAAACAGCAGGTGGAAACGTGTAATTGCTGTATAATCTGGAGAAGGGAAAGGAATAGGAAAGAGGAAGCTGTAAATTCAGCAGCTGGGGTGGGGGGCAGTGAGGAGGAAAAGTAACAGTGACGCCCTTGTGGGAGAGGAACTGCAACCATGGAGCCTCTGTATCTCAGCTCCATGCAGAAGGATTTGAGGAGCCATTTTTCCTCTGCAGTGCTATGGGATTAGGAGTTCTGGGTGTGCTGCTTTGAAGTAGTTTTATCAGCTGTGATCTACCCGTTTGCCACTATTCAGGAGCCCCTGAGCTGGAATGTGCCTGGCAGGACACACCCCTAGTAAATATACTCTCCTTACTCATTACCTCTCCTTCGTATGTTTTTCTTTTGTGTTTTCAGGCAAGGTTGGATGGTGTGGTATAATCCTTCCTTTTTTGCTTTCTAATTTTCCTACTGCAGTAATTTCTTTGTTTCCTAAGACGCTATTTCTTTGCATTGCATGAACTAAACTAAAAATTGACAGAGCAGGTAGACCAACAGATGAAAACAGTTAAATCCCCCAAAGGATTTTTTAGAAGTTATTTTTCAGTTTATTAAAGGCACAGTTTTGTAATGTGCCAAGTGTTTGAGTCACGGACAGACAACAAGCCCTGTGAACTTACAGCTGAACCTCAAAGCCAAAGACCAGTTTTGCTTTACAGAGTGTATCTTTGAGATCTTTTCCCTGCAGGTGTATTCCACAAAAGCAACTAAGCAAACACTGTGACTTAGGCTTGCATCCCTTGGGAAAGGCCATCAGAAATCACTAAACAGACATAATAAACACTAGTGTTAGTCTGCACCACTGTTTTGGCATGTGCTTTCAAGCAGGTGTTTGGAAAGACCTCTTGGGAAAAGACAACTGTGCACCCCACAAAGCCCAATGTAGGAGGATGCTAACAGATGTGCTTCCAAGCTCTGCTTTGTTTTGGGAGCCAATTTCCCATCTACTTTGTCTTCCAGCTTGCTCTTAGGCTTGTACTGGTGGAAATACAAAGCTGACTGGTGCCGCAGTGTGTTTGCCTTGCTTTGTTTATCTGTAGAAAATTCAGTTCATAATTCCTCAGTTCCCAGTTAGCACCCACTTTTATATATCATCCCAGGCAAAGAATAGGTAATGATTGCAAAGCTAATTCTATTTTTCTGTAGAAAGTTCTGCTTCATGTATCCATTTCAATAAAAGTATTGGGCTAGATCCCAGATGGCTATGGTATTCATCTTTCCACCAGGCATTTATCCAAAGTTTTACCCAGTGGGTAAAGAGGGAGAAAGGCCAAGTCATCTTGCTACTTTTACATTTAAGCCACTCACATTTGCTCAGAGATGCCATAAGCAGCTGGGTCTTGGTAGTACATTCCTTCTTGTAAAAAACCAGGGAAGCCATTTTCTTTGCTGCCTTGTAAAGGCATTGAGTGAAGTTAAGCACAAGGCAGACCATTCATTGCTATTTCCCAAGGGTGTGCTTATTTAATCCAGGCTTGGGTTTTGGGAGGGAATTAACCAAAAAAGGTGTGAGCAGAGCAATGAGTGAGAATCTCACTGACAGTGAGGTGAGACTCACTCTGGTGTGAATGAGATTACAGCTGATCACCCTGGATCCTGAGTCCTCTGAGAGGTCACATATTTATTATTTACACCCAGAGACTGACATTATATAAAATAGAAATGGACAATTAATCACTGACTTTTTTTGCATGATTTTACTAACAAAGATCCTCAAATCTCCATCCAGGCTAACAAAGCCTCAGTGCCCCCAGATGGAGTTGGTTAGTCAGATCTGATGATTGCCTATAAGGGAGCTCTGTTTGGACTTGCAAAGGAAAAAGAAAATGTGGATTAAGGTTTTTTTCAGGCATGATTAGCCAGTTTTGCTTTGAATAGTGGAAACAGCTCTGAGGAAATCTGGCAGCATGAAGGTATGAAGTGGAAATGTTAGGGTTTATTGTTTGTGTATTTTGCCAGAGAGCTAAAAGCCCCCAATTATGTCAGACTGAGAGCTAAAGGATAGGAATATCACAGATGGAGTTTCATGGTTATAGGTGTTTACAGTTGTACTCAGACTATGTAAGGAAATAGGGTGCTGGTGCCTAAGCTGGGCATATAAACTGCCTGCAATCAGAGGTTCCCAGTTCTGGCCCAAATTGGGTTTCCCTGAGTAATGTTTGCAATTACAGCTCTAGCTGCAAGAGCTTGGACCAAAGCCTGGGATTCAGCTTTCATGTCAAATCTAGGATTCAGAGAGAAGGGGTTTATGTCAATATTCTGTTTCAGCAGTCAGGGCTGGGTTTTTACTTTCCAATCTCAGCATAAAAATAAAATGTTCATTGATCATGATGCCTTGCAAAATGCTTTTCTGCTGGTATGTGAAAAGCTGTTGCTGATGAAATTGATGAGTTCTCGTTTCTCTGTTCTTCCCTTGTGTGTGTGGACATCTCCTGTCTTGTGCCTGGAATTCAAGCTATGTTGGAAATCAGCTGGAGTGGGGTTTGCCTGGTTGTGAGCCCAAGGGCGGGCTTTTGGACTAAGATAACATCAGGAATAATAATAATGATAGTAAGCAGCCTAATTTTCTTGGCTGATTAATCTGAAATCTCCTTAGAGACATTCAGGAAGACAATGCAAGATTTTCTCTGGCAGTAGCTGACTGGGGTTTTTTGTCTACCGGTTTCCCCTAAAATGTTTGTCACATTGCCAAGCTGCTCTGTTCCTTTGATATGCAAAGTGCTTTGAAGAGAGAATCCCTCAATTACCAGTATTCCCAAAGCATGGCAACGCAGTAAGGAGGGAAAGGGGATTTTTGTCTTCAGATATCACTCAGTATAAAAAGGAAACACTTGTGTTTGTAGGGTCGTCTTCTGGTACAAGATTTTTGAAGTGTTTGTGTGAGATTTACTCTTTCATAGCTATACTAGTATCACCACTTCGAGCTCTGTTTCGAGAATAATTATAGGTAACATGTGGGTTTTGAGAAATACCTAGAAGTGAAAGACACTGGTAATGATATCCTCAAAAGATACAGGGAAGGTAATGCAGAACAAGAATTATTCAATACATGTGACGAAGTACTTGCCATTCTCATAAATCTCTGATAATGAAATATCCAATGGGCACCAGGATATACCTTATATAGTATCTATTATGCTTGGACTTCTTAAAATCAGTAGGTTCCACTTTGATCAAACAGCCTGGATGTAGTGTGGTTCGGAAAATCTCTCTGCTGTTAACGGTGGGAGAAAGCTAGTGTTGTGCCAGTGTTTAATGCCACAGTTCTGATCCACTGGTGTTTCAAGGACAGAAAGCAACTTTTGGGATGCTCAGACAGCCGAAATCCCTGTCCTAGTGGTGAAGGGGAATGGCTGCTCCCTAGCAGGCTGTGTCCTGTGGGACTCTGGGGTACCATGAAGAGGAGGCTGGAGAGACCTGGGGACAGCCCCTCTGGGGTAATGTGCTGGGTTTGGATGGGATAGAGTTAATTTTCTTCACAGCAGTTGGTATGGGGCTGTGTTTTGGGTTTGTGCTGAACACATGGTTGATAATAAAGAGGTATTTTTGTTATTGCTGAGCAGGGCTTACAGAGCCAAGGCTTTTTCAGCTTTTTGTATGGCCATGCTGGCAAGAGAGTTGGGGGTGACACAGCTGGGACAGGTGACCCCAGCTGACCAAAGGGCTACTCCAAACCATGTAACATCACAGCATATAAAGGGGAGAGGAGGAGAAAGGGGGGATATTTGGAGTGATGGAGTTTGTCTTCCCAAGTCACAATTACCTGTGATGGGGCCCTGCTCTCCTGGAGATGGATGAACACCTGCCTGCCCTGGGGAAGCAGTGAATTAATGCCTTGGTTTGCTTTGTGTGCATGGCCCTTGCTATTCTTATTAAACTGTCTTTATCTCAACCAACGAGTTTTCCAGCTTTTACCCTTCTGACTGTGCCCCCAGTGCTGCTGGTGGGGGATAAGCGAGCGGCCGTGTGTGGCTGGGTTGACTCAGCCGGGGTTACAGCACGATGAGTGAGGCATGGGGGAACTGGGAGCTGCTCTAGGACAGGGCAGGGCAGAAGAGACTCTGACACTTGCCCTGCCACCGCCTTTCCTCAGGGACCCCAGTCCACCCTCCCCCGGGTTTGTCCTTGGCTACGCTCTGCTCACACTACGGCCAAAACGACAGCCACGCCTGCCACACGTGGCACTTCGAGGAAGGGCTGGGAGGAGCCCTG
>VZTR01002955.1:0-27406 GCA_013400775.1 Chaetops frenatus
ACACCCAAACCCCAACACTGGTGAACAGGCAGCGTTTGTGTGGTGTCCTGCAGCACCACGGAAAGGTGATCACCTTTCTGCTCCTGCCCGCCCCTGTGCCTGGGCTGCTGTTTGTGTTGGTACTGGGGAGCTGATGTGGCATCTCAGGTCTGGAAATTCATGGCATCACTTCTCTTGGAGAGACTGTGTGCCCTGGATCCCAATGAGTGTCTACCAGTCCACTCTCCTCTTAGGTTGAGGATGGCTGTGTCAGACTGGCTCCTTTTGACAGGTTGATGAGGAAAGATAGTAAATGGTACCTGTCAGCATGTCTTGGAGTCCCTCAGCTGGGCCTGACCCCTATTTCCTAAAGGTAAATGGGGTTCTCTTATCACTGGGAAAGAGGGGTGGGATAGGGAGTACTGGTGCCACAGGCTGTGTGACAGCTCTGCTCATCTGTCTGCTGTGATCCTCCAGCATCACAGCACAGCAGCTCTGTGCTCCAGTAGAAACAGGATCCTGACCTTGGGAAGGTGGGACTTACTCCCCAGTGACATTTCTTCCCTGCTGACTTTATTTTGGGCTAACTATTTCAACTTCTCCTACACCAACAGACCTTGCCAGGTCAGATGCTCACTGGTCTTACCAAGGTCTGTGGATAGACAGCTCAATGGTAGCCCTGGGAGCAGAGTGTTCCTCATGCAGATGGTCCTGTGAGTGCTGCTGAGAAGCTGGCTGGCATCAGGAGACCTGAGTCCACAGCTGTGAGGCTCCCACAGCCAGAACAGGGGGAAATTACTGCAGTCCTAACCCACATTCTGTTGGCAATGCTGGAATGGGAATTCCTTCCCCCATGCATGTGCTCCCACTAGAACCAGGCCATGTAATCATTATGCAGCCAAAACCAAAAAAAAAAATCACCCTATTTTCCCTGAAAAGGACCATTTGATATGTACCTCAATTAGGTCTTCTGCCTTGATGGCCTAACAAACTCAAAGAATTGAGTAAGTGTCTTTTCTCTAAATCACTTTTGACAGATCTTTTCATTAATCATTGCTGATCTGAAGAGTTTGATTCCACTGAAGTATGTAAAGCATGCTTCCAGTGACTGACTTCGTTATGGAGCCACCATTTAGTCCAGAGGTTAAATGCAAAGTTGTATTACACACAGAGTATTGCTAAAATAACCCCAGGCTTTTAGTTTTGATTTCCACTTTATTGATTTGCACTAGGTAAATTTAATTCCAAATATTAGAGATGGCTGAGATAGTCATTCAATTTTGTTATTGTAGTGAAGAAACCATTAGGAAAATGGAGTGGTAAAGGTCACAGTAATCTTTTCTGGAATGAAGAACCAATTTTATTCAGAGGTCAGATTTGTACCAAAAATTCTACAGCACTCTCACTATGTCATTATTTAAACATTTACACAGTTTCATTGATAGACAACAATTGTGAAACATGACACTGCTCAACAGAAAATGGAAAAGTGTGAAAAATCTTCTTCCCTTCCACACATGGGCTGTGAATTTCCCATATTATGCCAGCAATTTCCTATGTAATCTTGCTTGCAGTCCCAAATTTACTCTGTTGCAGCTCTTGATAACATCAAGTTTCTCTTTGATCTCAGACATATTGCCAGGCATGGTGTCAACATCGGTGTGTTAAAAGAAGGGGACTGATGAGGACTGGGCCTCCTCCTGACTTTTCTGAAGACTCCTTGTACAACTCCAGGTAAGTCCTATGGAGGCTTGGTTCCTTCATTGGCCAAAACAGGGCTAGAAAAGCACCTATGTTTCCTGAGCTTGGGGTAAACATAATCCTTTTCTAAATAGAAATATGTGTGAACTGCAAACACAAAATAAATATCTGTAACTATACTTCTTCCTCCCTTTTATGCAGATAATACAGATTTATCACTAAGTCTATCATTTCAATTCTTATATGGCTTGATTGTCCTGGGTGAACATCGGAAGTAATGCTTATTTACATAATATAAAATTATGTATGTTGAGGATTTCACTTTCTGCTTACCATCCTGTCCACCAAGGGCCCCGTCCACCCTTAAATCCCAAAGGACTGTCCCCTGACTTCTGTACAGACATAAATGGCCCAGGTTGATTCATATACTGTATCTTTCTTAAAGGGAAAAATGGGCATAAAAACAAATATTCTATCAAGGTCTGATAAGAAATTTTCCAGTGATTTGTATGACTGCCAAAATCAATTGCGTAGAGCACGTGAAGAAACGTGTTTTCCTAAAATTTCCTCAGAAGTGGACTAAACCTATGGCATAATTTACATGCTCATTTCTTCAGTTGCTCTACTGAATAAAAGTACAAATATATTTTATTATATCAAGACATTTTAATTAATAACATATTGTATTAAATTTTCTGGTTTAGATGTTAAGCCCTTTTGTGCCATTGGTGTACCAGTGATTTTCAAGTGTTACTTTGTCTGAAATGCACAGGAAGATGGAAAATGGCTTCAGAATCTTGGATTAGCTGTCACTGATGGCATAAGTCTGTCAATAGCAGCTGGTAAATGCAGGAGACTGACTTTCTCCTCTTATATTTATTTATAACTGCCATTTCAGAATAGCAATAAGACACTGCAGGCCATGCATTTTGAAGGGATTATTGCACTTCTCTTATGACTAAAGTCACCTGCCCTTTAGCCTTGTGTCTTATAACACCTCCTGAGGAGTTCAGTAGTAGTCCAGAAATGACAGCATGCTGTGTCCTATAGCTTCAATGTATTTAGCTTGATCATTTGGAAAAATAATGACAAAGTAAGGGCATGTGCAAGAAACCCACCCCAGTTATTCCATTCTTTTTCCATTCTTTTTAAACCAACTAACAAGTGAAACAATTTGCAGGTTGCCAACTGTTTGTTAAAAATGTACATGAAGCATGGAAGAATTGTTACCCTGTTAAGGTTATGGTATCTTGCAGTATATATGAAATACCAACCATTTAGTACAGTTTGGATTGTTGTGTAATATAGAAATAAAGCTAAATTTCTTAAAAGGGTTAAACAGTTCCATTCTGCCTTAAATTACCACTGTCATTCAATTCATTAGATGAGTTTATGGAGTTACAATATGTCTGTAATTTATAGCCTGCTTACTGACAAAGCTTAATGCTAACATATGCCTAATTTGCCAAGGTTATCTCAAGCCCCATTCATCTCCCCCACTAACAATATGCTGCTGATTCCATGCTTCATGGATGAGGTACATGCGGTTTCATATTTAGTGCTATCAATCACAAGTAATTGCCTCCAGCTCCCCGCCTCAGTGTTCAAAGTGATTTCTCTTCAGCCTCTGAGGCTTGATGGAAAGGGAACACGTGTAGCCAGAGGAGGGCATCCTCCTCCAGCCTTAGCCAACTGCAGTCCTGATGCAGCTGGAAATCGGAGAGCAGCGGCAGCTGCTATTCCCAAACTTTTCTGTTCTAGAGCACACACTTTCGGCAGTCAGGAAAGTGCACTCCTGGGTATGTGCTTGGGCAGCAGTGGCAACCCTCTCTGGGAAGTGAGTTGGCTTCTGGAGTCCTGTCCTTGGGATTTCCCCATTCATGCAAATGGACTAATCTGGGACACCTGTGCCCCAGATCACAGTTTGAGGAAATACCACTCTGGTCCTCAGCCCTCTGGTTGCACTGGCCTCTGAGATGTGGTAGGACCAGAGACTGCCGGAGGAGACTGCAGTACACATCTGTATTTTCAGTACCTACTGAGTCTTCTCGGTGGGATTGCCATACCAACAACAAACTGTACCTTATGGAGGGTAACAGTTTTACACTGGAAGAACCTCGGTTCTACCAACTCATAAACCTGTGCCCAGCTGTGTTTCTGGGAAAGGTCCCCTTGGTTTGTCTTGAAGAAGTGTGTATGATGTCCAGATCTAAGAGAGATGAACTCACAGTTCCCTGTTCTCTTCCTCTTTGTCTGCTTGCTGTTATTTTCTGCAACTTCACATTAAATCATAATGGCCCCTTTTACCTGCATGTACTTATCCCTCTCCTTACTCAGTTAAGCTTGTTTTGGTATGGCTGTGGTCATCCTAGAAGCTGGACAGTAACTGGGAAATTCACCTGTAGTGTCTGATCCTGAACTGTTTATGCATAGTCGTACTGGAAGTCATGGGCATTGCTCACAGTCTCGTATTAGTGCTAACATTTGTATTTATAGCACGTGGATAAAAATTTCAATTTTATGAATGCGAACAAACACACACACATTGTCTGTCAAATGAGCTGCTGAGCCATGCACTCATGTAGCTTCCTGAGTCTTCAGATACATTCCAGACATCTCTTAGATCACGTTAGAAAACACAGGGAATGAGTTAACAAATATGTTTGCCTAAAATATATCTCCCACTTCACTGGGATCCAACAAAAAAGAATATCAAGGAAAAAAGTTCCCTCTTGGATACCCTTCTATCAACCATCTATAATCTTGGATTTGTTGAAGATGTTGTTGTGCTTGATATTCTGACACTTCCCCAGAATAATGGGGACTGTTTGGCAGACCCAGTGAAATTCTCTGTTCACGTTAATTGACTATGAACAGCAGTACTGAAAGAAATGACTGCAGCTAAAACAACCCTGAATGGATGAACAGCTGTATAGGATTTAAAACCAGAGTGATATTCATTAGTTTCACTGCTTAGGAACACCATAAATTTCAAGTCCACTAGAAAAATAAAAAGCATTCTGGAGGAAAAAAAAGTTTATTTAAAGATATAGCTGATGCTGATTTTCGTTGTTTTGTTTTTGTTTTTTAGAATTGAAAATCACTATCATGTATGGAAGCGACAGCTGAAAAACAACGTTAGTTTCTGTTAGGGATTTGGGTTTTTTCTTTGTTTCTGTGCTGTGCCAGAACTCAGGGGCATGCCAGGAAAGGATAGCAGTCATGGACTTCACACACGTTTACTTCAAAAAGAGCTAACTCCTATAGCAATCAGGCAAACTGTTGCACTTGCACTTGCAGAAGAAAAGCCTAACTCTGTGGCTGTGTGGTTGATTGTGGTTAGGCTTGTTATGATCTAACATTTGGGCAAAATTTAAAACTGTAGTGATTCTTGCTTGTACTTAAAAAAGATTTTATCTCCAAAGAGTCTGATAGGATAAAGTCAAAGGATCTGCTAAAAATTTGTGTCCATTTTACTGCCTGCCCTCAGATAAAAGGCCAAAATTTTTTTTTTATGGTACAGGTCTAAATTTTTAGGGTGTTTTTTTCAGTGAAATCAAGTGAGTAGCAGAAATACATGTAACACTATTTTCCATATAATTTATTGAATATAATTTACAATTTAAGAGGGCTGCACTTAATGGATACAAAATAAATTCCATTCAAAGAATTCAATATATTCAATTCAATAGCTATTAATTACTAGAGGGGTTGGATTTTTTTTTCTATTAGAAACACCTGAAATAAACATCAAAACAAATCAGAGAATTCATAGAAAACATGTCTGAAATGGAAGAATTTTTAAAGTTCTTTTCCAGTGGAAGTGTTGTGAGGTTTCAAGAAGATACACATTTATCTAAACACAACTTAAGCAGCACTAGCCAATAAAATAAGCATTCAGAAAACTTATCTTTTTGTTTTAAAGGTTGTTTCTTAAATCAGTGGCTGGAAGGAAATGTCTTTGTGAATCTTTGCATACATTCCAAAGGGCTCTAAGGCTAAGTGGCTGCACTTTGCATAGCGTCTGCTGACTTCCCATTCAGAGCCCCTCTGGCAGGCGGGGGGTGGAGGGGTGCTGTGCTGTGGTTTGTGGGAATAGGCTCTTTCAGTTCTGGTTTATTACATGGCTAATTAACCAAGGTCACCGAGCTCTTTTATAAGCCTGCCAATAGAGACATCACTGGTGCTTTAACAGATCTGTTTATTATATTGCATGCCCTGATAATATGACATTGATTAAAAAAAATACGTGGGGCAGCATTTACCTGGACCATTGTATAAACATGCAAATATGGGAAGCAAAAAAACCCAAAAAACCAACCCTGAAATAATAGGTAACACAATATTTTTACATGTTTAATCTTAAAACCATTTCTTTTCTATATTATTGCACGAGGGTTTGATGTAGCAAATATAAACAACTGGAATTTATAAGCTGTTACATTAACATGCTACAGTAATAACCTGACTTACCAGTGACAAAGGATCTTCGGGAGATTGCCACTGTAATGTACAAATTACCATGGAATGCCTGGCAGTGAACAATTGGTGAGTAAGACAAGGGGCTGCACCAGGCTAAAATAAACCTGTCCCTGAACTGACGTGAAAGCAACATAGCTCTCCTTACTGCTGGCTCTGCACAGAGTCATCTTACAAGGTGTTGTCACCCTCATTTACGAAGCTAAGGGCTCTCTTAAAACTATTGAGAGCACTGCTGTTCTCTGCACCAGAATTTCAGGTCAGAGTCCTCATCCCTGCTCCAGCCCTGTCTGTGAACACAGGTGTGTGTGACATTGTTCCTGCATGAATGACAGGTGCAGCACTTCCCAGGGGAGCTTTGGCAACAGCTCATCAGCCCCACAACACCCAGCTTGTACCTCCCCCGGGTCCCCACAGCAGCTGTGCATTGCTCCCTTCTCGTCTGCCAAGGGCAGCTCATGGAAGTACTGCTGCTGCACTGCAGCATCTGAACATCAGCAGGGTATCCCCTGCTTTGTGCCAGCCTCTCCTCAGACATGGGGTGAGCTGCAGCTCCCGTGTCTGAGGCTGGGAGTGGGAGTCACTCCAGGTTACTGATCCTGCACTGAGTCGATCCGTAATGGAGCGTGTTTGTCCGTGAATATATGGGTGGGCAATGTGTCTCAAAAGTCCCACCTGGAGGTCACCTGGTGTGGTTTGACCCCCACAATGCCACAGACTTAAGCTGGAATGATTTTAGGATGATCTTCAGAAAGGTGAGGAATATGGAATCCAATCTTTAGTGATGGTGTGGGGAGCAGTTTGCATAATCTTATCTGGGAAATGCCAACCTGCACTTCACAGGATCAGAGTCACAAAATCACAGAGTATATTAGGTTGGAAGGACAGTGGGTCATCTGGTCCAACCTCCTTGCTTAAACAAAATCCCCAGATGGTTCTTGAATATCTCCAGTGCTCAGTCACCCATATAGTAATGTTCTTGCTCATATGCAGGTGGAACTTCCTGTGCATTAGTCTCTTCCTGTTGCCTGGCACCATGGAGAAGAGCCTGGTGTAGTGTTGTATCCCTGTAGAGTTCTTCTTTATCTAGCAGAGAGATCACAGTGTTCAGTGGGCACCCCAATGTCTCTTAAAACTTCTGTAATGTCCACAGGGGGCTTGTGGCACTAGCTGCAGTTTTCTGGACTATACAATCATACCAGAAGCTGTGGAGATGACTGTGGTAAAGAGTAGTTTCTAAATATTTTAAATTGGGAGCAACTGAAGATACTGGCTTGTCTAAAATGGTATATAATCTGTTAGTCTTATTAGGATATTTTTCTATTATTTGTCTGATTGTGGAGCCTTGGATGTTCAGACTGAATTGGCACAACATTTTTCGTATCGCTCCTGAAAGGTCAAACCAAACACATTCTCTTATTACTCATAAGTACAGTCTGAAAGGGAATCTTGCAGTTGCTGCCACTCCAGGTATAAGGGCAGTGTATTTGTAAACAATTACCTACTTTGTAAAACCTAAACTAATGTTTTATAGGAAAAATCAAACCACGATGTTTCTGGAGAGGAGCATGTTAAGACTTTTATTGCTTTTATTTTCTTCCAGCAGTGCCTAATATCTAAATGACATATATTTAAACAACTTCCAAAAGCTTTTTACTTGAGTAGGCCATGCCAACCATTTTGCCAATAATCTTTTCATTCCACACCTGTATTTTTTCCAGTAATGTGAAATACGCTGTTTGGTATTAATTTTCTGTAATTCTTTGAGTAAAAATGTCAACAACATTTTTATCATAACATCTTTTCTTCTGAACAACATCCTTTGTACCTGGCTAATAACTTTAAGTAGTATGAAAATTTAAGCAGTTAATGTCTGTTCCCAATGTTTCTCAAGAGTCCTTTTGGTTTTAGACACCCACACATGGTCCCCTTTTGTAAAAAGAGGTGTTTTTCCTTTAAGCCCCCATACACTCTTTGCTAAATCCTCAGCGAGCTGAGGGGTTTACACCAGCAGGATGGATACACAGAGTCCTCTGAAAGCTGCCATTAGAGCAATTCATAAATGTGGGTAGCAGAGTGGTAAAGGCACTGTGAGTTCCAAAATACCTCCACATCTTGAATCCTAAAGTTCTCGTAAAGCACTCTGTTACTGCAGTTTCGACTTCACTGTAAGTAACAAAATTACAAACCTTATGTTACCTAAACAAACTGCTGGGAGACCTGTTAGGAAAATTCTGTAAGCCTCTCTGTAATGTCTGAACTTCACTCCTTCCAGCAAAAAATTCTTTGAAAGGTCTCTGAGTCTTCATTGTCCATCTTATCTGCTGATCCTAAAGCCCAGTAACATTTTATCTATATCTATATCTATATCTATATCTATATCTATATCTATATCTATATCTATATCTATATCTAATCTATACATGTATATTTTATTTTTTTATATATATATATATATGTCACATATGCCATATGTTATGACAAACTTGAAACTTACAGCTGTGCTGCATACCCAAACTGGGCTTTCCTTTGTGCAGCCCCATGAAATACTTGTGTCTGATTTAAAATGCACTTTAAAATGTGCTGCCTTGTGTAAAGTGGAGGCCAACGATCTGCTTGTGGATGGTCAAAGCCTTACTACATTCCTTTGGTTTCTCAAGACGCAGAGTTCACTCCTCCCAAAACTGTTACCAGCTCAGTACAAAAAATTCTTTAATGGGAACATTCCTGTAGCCAGCACCAGGGTTTATTAGGCTTCTTGAAAGAGGATGAAAGATCTGCTGAGAAGAACTTTCCCAAGATCCCTTTCAACAAGCCCTTGGAAAAGATGCTTGGAGCTTCTCTTCTTGCAGCCAGAAGAAAGAGGAGCAGGAGGTTCTGTCTGTGTGCAGCTTGAGGAACAGAAAGGCCATTTGGGACGTTTGATCCTGCAAGGAAAGGCCAGTTAGTCAGTGGTTTAATACTGAGTCAGGAGGATTTGGGGCTCTTGTTTGTCTTGATCAGAAAGAAAGGGAATTTAGGACTTGGTTAGACTAAAAACGCATCCAAAACCTTTACTTTTCACACAAACTTCACACAAAAGGAAAGGGGTGGTTAGGAGAGGGGACTGGCTGAACTTCTGGAGCAGATTTCACTTAATGATGTTGAGGTGTCTGCATTATCTCTTTTGACGCCGTAATTCTATTATGTGCTGCTGTTTTCTTCTGTTGATAATTCTGCCAAGTTTCTGTGACTTGGGATTAACTTTTTTTTGCTTGTACTCTGCCAGTCCCTAAGTACTTGTAAAGAGAGGCAAGGCTTCCCTGAAAATGATGTTAGAAAAGGTTTTTGTGATCCCTTTCAGCATTTTTATATAAATCTTCACAATTTTCATGGTTTTGAACAGGTGTTTATTTTGTCATGAGACATGATCTGGGAATAAGGAGGGGTTCTTTTTGCCCCATGAGACTGTGTGTGGATCAGAACAAGATAGGAAGAACTTCACTACTTTTTTCTGTCATGGGCCTGGTCTGTCAAAAGTGCTGATTCACCTTAAGTATCTCAGATTTGCTTTTTTGATTTTAGACGTGCGAAAGAAGTTGGGATCAGAAATTTTTTTAACACTGTCACCATTTAAAAAAATCTTTATTTAAGGTAGAAGGAGACTCTTCCAAAATACTCCCACATCCTGCTCAATATTTTCTTCTCTACTACAGTATTTTAATTCCATTTAGGAATTGACCTACCTATTTACCTTCTTCTTTTAGCCGTTTTTATTTTATTTTTATATGTATGTATTTTATATTGTGAAAAAGGAACCTGTCTTCACTTGAAGTTATTCCATCTCAAATTACATATGATCATTTATCTCTGTATGTGTGTGTTTACTTAAAATTAAGTGTCTTAAAGTACTTAACGAGATCGCTTTTTGAAGAATCCTATGCATGCCTATCTTAATACTTGAGGATAAAAAACCTTAGTTCTTTTTGTTCATGTATTTGCCCTGAAAGTAAAACTTCTTATAAAGTGAGAGAAATATTGTTGGGCCTGCCAGGGAATCAGCTTTCCAAACCCCAACCTGAACTCTAACAGGAAGAAGTAAAAGAATAAATTATCCTCCACAAATTAGTCTGAACCAGTATATATATATATTTCTGCCTAAGAAAACTGATTTTAAAATTAGCTTTTTGCCTTTGACTATACAATCTTCTCATTATTAAGCACCTCTCTCGACTAGCAAAAGCCATGTTTAGGCTTGGAAAAGGATTGCAATTATGTAACTCTTTCAAGCCTACATAAATACAGCCTATCATCAGAAGCTTGTTAAATCTCAGTTGCAGAAATGGTGCTCATCAAGCCAGGAAACATATACATTTCCTGGAAACATAACATTATGACCAAGTTAAAACTAAAACTCACAATTCAAACTTTGACTACTGGATATGAATTTATTAAAGATGTCAAAAATTATTTAGGGTAAGCATAAACGATTATGTTCAATGTTTATTGTTTGACATTTTCAAATAAATCTGAAGTAGTACAAATATTCAGTGGACAGAAAAGTAAGAGATTTCATCACATAACTAGTAACTATTAATTATTTGTCTCCATGAGATAAAAAGAACATCTGAAACTTGTTTTCATATTCTTTTGCTGATCTTGGGTAAAGGCCATTTTATGCTTTACAAAACTTTTTAGGAAGGGGGCATTTTCATAGCAAGTAAGACAGACAACTTGTTCTGAGACTTTTATTACACCATCCTCTTGAGAGATCCTCAAAAGAGGCACATGGAGTATTTGAATTGTTTTACCATTTTGCACATCACCTCCCTTCTGGGTACTTCACAGGTTCACTTCAGGCTCTTTCTCTCTCTGGCTGCTGACCTGACAGAAATGTTTATACTTTGGATGCTTCAGAGCTGCCATTCTTGCAAATTGCCTGTAGATCTATTTGCTCAGTTCTGCATGCAAAGGGAAGACAGACTCTAATTTTCACTCTGTTATGTGTACATTTGCTTGTTGTTTGTATTTGCTGTACTTCTATTCTGGGCTTTCATCCAATATCTTTTATTAACATTTTTTCTTGGCTGTCTTTCCCATTCCACATCCTGTTTTAAATTTATTTTTATTTTTAACTTATTTCAACACTTCTATTTTTTTTAGCACATCCTGCTGTCTTTTTCACAGTTTACTGGAGCTGTTTGCTTCACAACACATCTCAGTGAGGTCCCCATGTCTCAGTAACAATGTTCCATTTAAGCTCTCTAAAGAATTTTTTTTGCATCATCATCCACTGACATAAGATCTCCCTGTCCTAAAGCTTTGAAATGGAGTGTATTCAACTTAAATGTCAGCTTCTGTGGCCAGGGATTTAGCTAGCATTGAACAGAAATAAGGTGCTAGGCTTTTGTAGTGGGGCTCTTTTCCATGTCCTGGCAGGGTACTGGGAAAATGTTGCAGCTGAGCCTGGGACGCTGGTGATACATTTTAGTATTTGTACTACTGGTGTGAAAAGTTTAGTTTTGTTTCCCTTCAGATTTAGAGAGCTGGAGAGACAGATCAGCCCAACATCTACACTTTTAACCATCTCTGGTTAACCTCCATTTTCTATTAGGGTCTCGTTCCATTTCATCATGGACCTGGAAGAAGCCGTAGGGATTTGAAACCCTGTGAACAGGAAGATTTTGGTGAACAGGCACAGAAAGATATGAGGTCCCTGTGTACTGGGGGCTGTCTCATCCTGACATGTGTCTAAAAAACCCTTCTTCACAGAGATAGTCTCCTTGAGAGGTGGCAACCACAGCGGCTGCTGTCCTCCACAGAAGTGTTGTCCTTGTGACCTGACTGGCTCAGCTGATCATCTTTTTATGCTCTGGAGACATTTCCATGGATGGGAAGATACAGATACTTACAGCTTAAGTAGCCCTGCTTTGGCTGGCATGGGACTCTGACTTGCAGAAGCTGTGTCCCATGCTAGGTCCATGTAATACCAGCATTACAGAAGCTTTTGATGTTGATTCCCTCTTACTGTTTAATTAGGGGCCCCAAATCACCTTGGTGTCTGACTCCTACTCCATGAATGGATCAATCATACCTGCTTCAGTCTGGTGGGAGCCACATTGTGCACTAGGGAGCACTAGGTACCCAAGGGGGCTTTTCAGTCTCTCTCTCTCTCTGTCTCTTCAAATAATAAAGGTAAAACAAGTCAAGAGATCAAGGAACAGGTCAAGAGAAGGTTCTGGGGCATGTTAAGTAGACAGAGTTGCACAACATGCATTCAGCAACCATAAGCAACTAAAGCAGGAGGTGACTGAGCTGGTAACAACCCCATGGTTTCCAGTCATTAAAATGCACGTGAGAAAGGTAGATACATGTTTTTAAGAAAAGTCTATAGTTGTGCCATGGGAATTGTAAGGTATTGCCAGGGCAGAGGCTGAGAACAATGCACAGTATGCCAGAGATTTAATATCAGAAAGTCAACAAGGAAACCAAGATGTAGCAGTGCAAATCACCATCTCAGGTATAAGATATATAGGCTCTTTGTTTTCACTTTTCACTTTGTGATTCCTTGTGTCCTGCTTCTGGTAGGTTGGAGATGTTGAAGCAGTTTGGGCCGCCATGGCAATATTGCCCTGCTTACCAGTTGTTTGTCCAGTCCAGGAGGAACATCATTGTTGCCTGTCAAAAGCCTGGCCAAGCTTAAGATAGATGAAGGTATGAGCAAACTTGCTAAGTTTTAATATGAGCAAGACAGAGCTGGTGCTGAGGAAGGAATCTGCAGGAACATCTATAACCAGGGGGAAGAGAGGTTTGATTTCCTGGTGAGAATTTGCCTCTTTTTCCATGGAACACTGGCAGTACAGAGTGTTTATTACCCTGTATACATCTTGAGTGAGGTGTGGTGAGATAGGCGCTGCCTCACTGATTTCTGGAGTGGAGTATTTCCTCTTTCTGGGTGTATCCTTGGGGCTGACAGGGAAACCCCGAGAAGGTATGCCAGCTGACAGATGTGCCATCCTGGGACAAAGCACTTCCCAGGGCTGTGTCTACACTAGCACAGCTCAACATTACTGTTCTGTGGAGTGCAGCAGTTAAACGGTTTGAAATCCACCTCCTTCATTTCTTCGTCCTCCCCAGGACAGAAGAGGTCAACAGGCACTTGAAGAGGGATTCCCCAGGTTTAATTGTTCAGCACTTTCTAGCAAGACACTTTCAGTGGAAGACTCTTGACTCTGGAGATCTCTTCTAAGGAAGCCTAGAATGGGTTCATTGACCTGTGGGGCACAGCCAGGCTTTCACCTGAAGCAGAAATGGACAAGTCGGTTTTGTTTTGGAATTGCACACAGAGAAAGGAGGAAACCATTGTGAAAGGTTTGTGCATCAATTCTGAGTTAAGCACATATTATACGTGAAATGGAAATTGAATGACTGGTAACACAAGCTGCGTATTAGCTCCCCACCTCCATCATCTAGTTCATTTTGAGCCCACTGTTTTTAAAGATGGAAATAATTTGCTGTTCCCTGTATCCCTTTGCCTATACTACTACCACCCCTAAAGGCTCAGCCTCTCAAAAATGGAACAAAAACCAACTGAATATTTTATCCCCACTGACCATTCTATTAGATTTTGGTTTGGACAATGGTTTTAAAAATCACTTTACAGCACATGTGTTGGTAAACAAATACGTGCTCATAACCTGGTGACAGTGAAGTCTCAATTTGAATAGAAAATTCTGAAATCCACCAGTATTTCATGGACTCCAAATGCGATAGAATGTCAGAAAATCCACTCCTCTTCTCCCTCATATTTTTCATTATCTCAGCATACTCACAGAAGGGTCATTCAGTGTAATCTACTCTGTGATGGATAGGCTACACAGATCTGGTAGCATGCTCTTCTGCTGTGGACCATTACTGAACTAGACTTGCAGGCAGACGAATCTGAATGTCAAGCAATGGCAGAATTTATGATCTATCTATTTCATCTTACTTTGCACTTTACAACCCAAGTTGTAAGTAGGGGTATCCCCAGTGACTTCATTCATTTTCACTAAAGATTTGTCAAAGAGAAATCCTGCTCTTTCACACTGGCAGGAGCTTACAAACTTCCCTAGACAGCAATCTCATGGTAATAACAATGATCAAGAATTGGAATCTAATGGAGACTAATCCATACATGTGCCAAAATTAAAGCAGAAAATTTTATTTTCTACAAAGGCAGAAATCTATGTGGAATATAGAAGCAGGCTGGTGCTTTTTTATTTATTTATGATTTTATTTGAAATTTTATTTAGGTATTTCAGCTGGCTTTGGTAAAGAGTACAGACTCTTTGAGACCTGTGGAATACAGCTGAACTGGAGGGTTCTAAAGTGTTTCCAGGCTCCTAGGCTGGGATGGAAGCTCTACCTGCATTTTAAGTCTGTGTTGGAGTGAGATGTATGTGCCCATTGACACATTGCTTCTTCTCCAGCAAAGCAACTTTTGTGTACGGGTTAAAGAGGAGCTACGCCACACTCTGTGAGATGCCCTCTGCAGACAAGAGGTATCCAGGATGCAGACCTGGCCAAAGCAAGCAAGCACAGAGATGCAAGTTGTGGCTGTGTTATTCACATCATGGTAATGAGAAAATTAAGTTGTTTTCAAACCCAGTAACTTGAAGCAGCTTGAGAGGTGGGCTTAAGAAAGAATTAGGAAGCAAGAGAACACTTAGAATTACTTCATTGGTGATTTTGGATTAGGAGATACTGCCAAGAATCATACCAGCAGTGTTGCTTCACACTTGTAAAACAATTCATATTTACATGTCACAATACAAAAACGTACATGCAGAGGCTCTGATATCTCATGCAGGAGAAGGCAGAGTATGTACAAGTCAGAATGCCCTCAAATTACTTGTGTCTGTAAATTTCCTTTTGCACTGAAACTCCAACTTGCCAAGATCCCCCAAAGCCCCATGAAGGGATGAGGCTATAGAGGTTTGGTTCTGGATTTCAGCAGCTCCTGGCTTTTTAATCTCTACTGATGCCTGTTCTTGGATGCCAATTTGCATTCCTGAGTGATTAAGGGAGGCTTTGTCCTTTAGGTTTTGTAGGTCGTTTCATTATTAGAAGCCTGCACTATTTTTTTGCCAGACTTTCTCTCTCTCTCTTTCTTTCCCTCTTTCTCAAAAACAAAAAAACCAGATAAAACCAAACTAGATCTTTTTATCTAGGACCTTATAAGAGTCATTGGTGAGATCAGAAGCTTTAATGGAGCTGTTTATTGTAGCTCAAATAATCTCTAACAGCATCTTCCTGGAGCTATAACAATGGAAGGGTATTTTATAGCTTTGAGCATAATAGTGTCATATGGAAATAAAGAAAACCTTATTATCTTAAACTCTTTATCAGACTAAAAGAGCACACTAGATAGACATTTTTATATATATTTAACTCAAGACTTAATAAGAACAGAAATAGACCAAAGAACAATCTTTACCTAAATTACTGAGCCTACTGGACTTCTTACCTCTTTGTGTTTGAATGCACACAGACAGTTTGAAAACAAGCCACCACTCCTGACAAGAGTAATTATTTTAATCTTTGTCCTGGAAACGTACTGCATTTACTCTCTGGTTGTGGAGGAGCCAATCGGGAAACACTGGCAGCTCAAGTTTTCTTTTCAAGAAAAGGTCCCCATGTCCTGTGTGCTGGTCCTTGGCAGGAGCCCATTGGACACCTGTGCTCCCAAACCTGGCCTGCTAGAAGTGCCCACTACAGATGTCAGAGCTCTTTTGTTGACTTCCTATTAGGCACCACTTAATGGATGTGAGCCGAACACAGCTTTGCCTAAGCACTTATCAATAGACAGCAAACATTCTTCTTTCCATGGGCAAAGGGTCAAACTGTTTTGCCTGGCTATAAAGCTGTGCCAGATAATTGCTGGTGATTAGCAATTTTAATTACCAGGTGCTAGGGGTCGTTTCTTGTGGAGCTTTTTTGCTGTTGTTGTAATTGGGCAGGCTGTCAATAGGTATGGCTTATTGTACTCACGGTGTGTATTTTGCAGATCCATCGAGCATCCTTTTAAAGCAGGTAGAATAAAGTCAGTAGCATAACTTGCTGCTGTTTGCATCTAATGAGCTGCATAGTGCTCCAACAAGTTTTTGATAAAACTTGTCTGATACAGGAATCTTTAATCCAAATTGCTAAAGCAGCCTTTAATCCTCTTGTAAACACTTGTATGTACTATTGTTATTGAAGAGAGACAATGATTTTAAAGTCTTTTCCTGCTACATTGGTCAAGTTGGAACTAAGCTTGTCAAACATGTTCTACCTCATTGGTTTTGCATGCAGACTTTTAGGGGGTTTTCATAGAATCACAAAACCAGTGGCACAATTAGCAATGACCTAATCTTTTCCCTTATTCGGCAAAAAATAGGTTCAAAATAAAACTGACACAAAACACTCTTCTCTGATCTTCCTCACAAGAAAGAAAGCAACTAAGATACTTCAGTACCTGTTTTTACTAAAATTTCCGTGTATTTCTTTTTACCTTCATTATTCTACATCACAAGCCTTGCAGACATATTGAAGATCTCTGGAAGCTGAATGTACTGTTTACTAATCTACTTTGGTTAGAAGAATAGGCTCGTTCTTCAAGGCAATAAAAAGGATGAATATCTCTGAAGTACAGAGTTCTAGCTGTTTTTATTTGTTCTGCAGTAATATCTTCTTGTCTCTGAGCTCCCATCATGGCTTTGTTTTTTCCAGCGATAGCAAGGCTGCTTGAGGGAGGAGGAGTTCACGAGGTGTGAAGCTGTAGTGTCAGGTCTCCTTCATGTCAAAAATTGAAATTAATGCCTCAGATTGCTATATTGGTGTTTGTGAAGGCTTTGATATCATTGAAACCTGCACTAAAAAAAAAAAAAAAAAAAAAAGTATGTAAATAGTGCATGTAGAAAGATGCCTCTGCGGAAAGATGTCCCTGGGGAGGAGGATGCAGTTCCCAGGGTGCTCTCATCCCATGCTTCCACGGCACAGCTACACCCCGTGAAAAACACAGAGCCTTCTCCTTTCTGCTAACTCTAAAATCTGTGGACAAGCTGCAAAACTCTACTCCTGACACTACTACAAAGAAAGATTTAAACAATTAATATTCCTGAGAAGTGGGGCAGCCTGGAGCAGAATTTGATTTCCTGAAATCAGACTTTGAGCATTGCGAAATGTAAGGTAAGGCCCCAGTAGCAGATGCATCCATCAGGGGCGAAAAATGTTGGTCATAGGACTAAGTAGGACATGATCATCATGGGTTGATCAGTTTTCACAAACAACCTTTTTCCAAGCCAGAAATCTGATCTTCATTGTAGAAACAAATTTCTTAGCTCAGGTATGATGACATTAGTTACGCTTCCCTCTGTATCTTTGGCTGGGAACAAACTATTTTTCTTCCTACACTGTATTCTTATTTGCCTAAAATCACAGGCTTAAGCAAAGGTTCTTGATACTGAAAACCACTGATGCTATTTTATTTTGGTTTCAACACTGCCTTGTATTACCTCTTTTTCCTGTCTCCTGATAATGGCAATTCAAAAAATGCAGAAATCAACACAAGACTGTCTGCTCCTGTTGCCACAAGAAGTTCACAAAACAGATGTTTTCCTATTTCTGTGTACTGGGTTGACTGTGCTGGATACCAGGCACCCACTAAAGCTGCTCTATCCCTCCCCTCTACAACTGGATGAGAGAGAGAAAATACAGTGAAGGACAAGGGTCAGGAGAGATCACTCACCAAATACTGACATGGGCAAAACTGACTAGGACTGGGGATATGTATTGAATGTATTGCTAACAAAATCAGAGCAGGATAAAGAGAAGTAACAGAAATTTTAAAAACACCTATTCCCACCCTTCCCTTCTTCCAGCTCTAGCTCCTCCCCTTCAGCAGCATAGGGAGACAGGGAAGAGGAGGTTGCTCTGGGTTCATCACTGGTTGTTCCTGATATTGCTCAGGGAGAGGAGTTCTTGTACTGCTTCAGCATGGGGTCCCTCTCCTGGCAAACAGCTCTCCATGAACTTCTCCAGCGTGAATCCATCCCATAGTCATTGGTTCTTCAGAAACTGATGCAGTGTGGGTCACAGAGTGCAGTCCTTCAGGCACAGCCTGCTCCAGCGTGGGTCCTCCACAGTGTCACAGCTCCTGCCAGGAAACCTGCTCCAGCAGGCCTCCCATGGGGTCACAGCCTCCTCTGAGGCACCCAGCTCCAGCATGGGCCTTCTCCATGGGCTGCAGGTGGATCTCTGTGGTGTTCCATGGGCTGCAGGGGCAGAGCTGTCTCACCATGGGCTGCACCACAATGGAACCAGGAACCTCAGTTCCAGCGCCTGGCGCACCTCCTGCCCCTCCTTCTCCATGGAACCTTGGTGTCTGCAGGGCTGTTCTTCTCACCTATTCTCACTCTGCTCTTCTCTGAGCACAATTACAACTGCACAGTAAGCTTTTTTCCTTCTTCTCAAATACGTTATCACAGAGGTGTTACCACAGTCTCTGATGGGCTCAGCCTTGAACAGCAGCACATCCTTTGTGGAGCCAGCAGGCATGGGCTCTGCTGGATATAAAGGAGGCTTCTGGCAGCTTCTCACAGCAGCCACCTCTATAGCCCCATTTCTATAAGAACCTGACCATGCAAAACCAAAACTCCAATATGCCTCTAAAGGCAAAGAGAAATACTTTGTTATCTAAACTCATTCATCCTAAACACCTTATGCAATGATAGCAGCCTGTCTCCAAAGCCTCAGGTTTTGGCCTCAAATAAATACAAATGCCAGTAGATGGTATCCTTACCAGATACAAAGCAATTGATAGGAATCTGCATATAAGTGTAACAGTGGGTTTGCTTTCTCTCACTGTTTGTATGGCAACATGGAGTTGCAAAGGCCTGAGATGAGATTTCAGCTGCATTCATAATGCAATTCCTGAAGAGAGTAGATTATAGGTAGAGTTTAAGCCTTAACTTTGAATTGCCTTACTTTTGTGAATTGAAGCTAGACCCATACAACAATATTTGAACATAGACTCTGGTATTTTGTTGATATTAGTTACCTGCTGTGACACACAGCACATGGCAGTTTCAGTTTTGTGCTCTGTAAAATGCAGGTATTGTACACCTGAATTATAATCTTGCTGTGATAATATGCCTCTATTGATTCAACAAAACAAGTTGTCTATTTTGTCTTCACTCAGACATCTCTATGAAGGAAAGACTGACAATCAGAAAGGTAAATATTTTGGACTTCACAACTTGTGGCATGACAAAAAGGATAAAAGTGCAATAATTTTGAAATGAGACCTTGCAGACAATACCACTCCATTTGAACCAGTGAGATGAACTTCCTACAAAAAATGTTCATTATACAGCCATGTTAAAATGTAGTGAACAATCATTATTAAAAGTATAAAGTGAAAAATTATCTATTTAATGATGTGCTACTGTCTGAAGTATAAATATGGAGGTACAGAAATGAAAAACGAAGCTGAATTTTGAGCTTTCACAAAATGAATTGTATCTTAACCAATGAAAAGCATTGCTTCACTTTTTATGAGGTTTTTGTCTTTATCACTAAATTCAGATAATGTACAAGTTTTGAAGACAGAATTGTATTCATGGAACACTAAATTTAGTGTCTTCCATGAAAATTAAAGTTAAAAAAATGCAGCTTTCTTATAAAATATTTCAGTCTCATTTTACACTGGCTTAATTTTAAAATTTATTTCTGTACCTTAGCAGTAAAAATGTTGCAATCCTGATGAGCTGGAGCCAAGAGGGTGCACTTGGCAATGCTGATTTGGAAATACCCATGTATCCAGAGCATGAGAGATGTACTGTTAGAAGGTTGAATTCAGCCTGGAGCAGTGTTATCTGACAAAAAATATTGGAGGGCTTTAAGAAAAGACCTGTGGACCCACAAAACGTGGTGGTTGTAACCATCTCTTCTACCCAGAAGTTTCACTGCAAAGGTGCTTGGTGGCTGGAGGCCATACAGCAGCACTGGTGGAAGCTGCACAGCACATCTGGCTATCCCCACTACTGTGAATAAAAAGGCTCTTGGACAAGCCACTTGTACTCAGATTTCTGCCTGGGGTTGCCATATGCTGGGTACAAAGGTCAAGCAGAAGCGAGCTGGGCTAGCATTTGATTTGTACCCCGTGCCACCTCATGGGCCATCACTGAGCCATTGGAGCCTTAAGGAACACCTGTGCACAGGCTGGCTCAGTTATTAGCCTTTCACTCATACTGCACCCAGTCTCTAGGGAAAACTATTTAAGTACATCTTTCACTGGATATTCTTGCAGTGTTTTACTGACTTTTTCAGGAACTGGTATTATTTACATTGCATTAGTTCAAGAGTAGGTGCTCCTTTAGAACACTTGAGTGGGCAGACCAGGAGAAACAGTCCAATAAAGACATTTATAACAAGACAATGAGTCAATAGCAGTCTTTGAACACTTCATAAATATGATGTTCAGGACCTGTGAAGACCTCTTCAGAGACAGAACGAAGCCCAAGGCATGCTTAGGAAACTAGACGAGATGGAGTGCTGAGACATACTTTGTCTGCTGAAGTTCACCTGTGGTCCTCAAGCTTTTCACTTCCTCCTGGCTGCTGTGTTTGCAGGGCAGAGGGAGGAGGCTGAATCCTGAACTTTCCTCCATGTTCTTCAGTGTGAATGCTGGCAGCCTACTGGCAAGGACAGGTTTTTGTGAGAGGCTTAAGGAAGAGGGCCCACCTCGGTTGTGCCATAAGAACTGGGGAAATGGTAACCTACGGCAGGACGTGGGAAGAATTTTATTTTTCATTGCTCTGTGCATCTCACACCATCCCAAACAGAAAAGTAATTCCAGTGGAACATGAATATCACTTCTTTCCACCACTCTATATACTCCACCCCATATGTGAGTTATTAACTGCAGTATTCATGAAATAAAGTTGAGAAAAACACCATGTATCAGAAACTTAGGTGCTGGTACAGGGGATTGAACTGCAATTCCTGGCCTTAAGGAATTACTCAGCAGGATGGCAGGGCTGTACTTCTGTGAATGATTAAGGTGCTCTGGGTCCTGCAAGTGTGCTGAAGGAGAAAATGCTGTTACCTCTCATGCCAAAGGAATATAAAAGCATTCAAACAAAGCGATGTAGTGAGGTGCTCAGGAGAAGACCATGTTGTGGTGAGTTCAGTTCAATGAACTGAGTTAGAGAAAAGGGAGATGACTTCTCTCTCTTTCCCTATGGTGAAGGAACTGATATTTCTTGGCTGAACAGGTTACTGCCACTGAAGTCAAGTCATTTGAGAATGATGCTTGGGTCTACAGCAATAGAAAACCAACAGAAATTTGTTTATATATTAACAGGGCTTTCGGGATTAGAGGAGAAAGGAAAGTTTGTGGAATGCAAGGATAAAAGTAATGTGATGGCAGAGGTTAATGTGGTAGATGTCAGTGAGAAAGAATAAAGAAAACAAGTCTAAAATGAAATAACTAGAAGATGAAGTTGTTATCAATGTCCTACAAATGGCATCTACTTTTTCAGTCAAGTTTTTTCCTGAAATAAGTAGCACAGATTTTTATATACAAAAAATAATATATCAGTGACTTTTTGTAACCTTTTGCTCTTTGTGAGCCATAGTAACTACAAGACAGATAAGTGGTCTATAAAGAGCTGCTTTAAGATGTATGCATTAACATATATGTTGAAGAGAGAGTGACAATCATCTGTTGCCCTCCTTATTGCCCTGGTCTTCACATTTTTGAAAACTGTTGATCAAGTCCCTCAGTCTTCTTTTTCTGGCCATTTCATTTCCTCCAACTATTCTTTTCATATGTCCTGATTAGGGCACGTGCTTCATATAGACTCTTTCCAACTTCAGTGCAAATCAGTCCCTGTATCTGGACTCAGTGCTTTAGCTGAGGCTTTATCAGCCTCAAGTAAAGCAGAAGGATTACTTCATATATATTATAGATGACCTTCCTGTTTGCACATTGCAGTATGTTGGGATTTTTATTTTGCTGCCACATGATGTCTTTGGCTGACATTCAGCTTGTGACAACTGCAAAGCTCTTAAGTAGTCAGTTGTTTCCCACTCTGTATTTAAGCAGCTGAAATGCAGAAATGAATTGGAACTTTTCATCTGGTTTTTTCAGACAATTCCAGTTTCTCAAAGCTTATTCAGAGTCTGATTCCTGTCCTCCAAATCACTTCCAGCTCTTATCAGGTTATAGTCAGATGTAAATATACAAAGTATGATCTCTATTCCACCATCCAAGTTAATAATGAAAATACTGAATAGAGCTAAATTCGGGACAGACTCCTGTGAAACCCCTCTCAGTATATTTTAATTTGATGGTTGGCCACTAACCATACTAATAACTAATAACCATACTGATAACTGATTTCCTAGCACAACTTTCTGGCCAGTTTTGCCTCCACCCTATGGCTACTCTTTTGTTACTGCCCTACAACTGGGGTTGTTCCTGTGAGCACCTGGTCTTTTGCCAAAAAATGCTTTTTTTCCCCTCTGCCATACTCACATGCTGTTTACCCCAGAAAAGAGTAGTGAGCACACAGTGTCTGAGGAGCTTCTCTGGACCCTCAGACAGCCAATTAGTACAGTTGAGGTGCCTGTGGGCAATTTGTTTTTTCATTTTGCCAGTTAGCTTTTATTTGGCACTCCAAAGAAATACCCTCATTGTTTATGCAGTTTTTTCATACACTGTTTTTGTCCTTCTCAAAGGAAAGAAAGTATTTGTCTGTCTAAGAGTGAGTTAGTTATAAAAACAAGGATTTTGTCTTTTCTTAGTCCTTGATGGTTATTTTTCTTAATATCAATGTTCTATTAAGGGCTTTGCTATCCAAACAAGGATGTTAAGAAAGGCTATGTGAACCCAGATAACTCAAATATACTTTAGTTTCAAAGCCTGAAATACATGTTTTTAACTCTGATTGCTCAAGTAAAAAAATAATTCTGTGGAAAATTGGAAGAAAGCTTTTTGCTTAGAAAAATAATTAGTCAAGCATAATACTAGATTTTGCTCTTTTTTTAAAAAAAAAAACTTGCCAATAATTTCTCTGGATGTTTTAAAATCCTGAATGAGGCCTTAGCCTCCATGAAATTAATGTACCCCATAAGTTAAGGATAGTGCTTCTTAGAGAGGCCTGATAAAACAACATCAAAAATTTGGATATGGTTCAGGGATAATGGGCATTAGCAAAGGTAAGAATGTTGTTATAAACTTTCAGAGCAAGTGGAAACAAAACCTTTTAGATATTCAAATATATACTCCCCTGAAGGTCGGATCAAGGCATGTTAACTCCTCGTCTTTCACAAGAGAAGACATGAGGTGAAGAGAGATGTTCTGAGATATAGTTCAGGAGTCATTCAGATTTGTAGAGCAGCCTGTATGAACACAGCCTGCTCCATGTCCCACCTTCAGAAAAGAAGTGTTTGTGAAATGACTTCTTATTTAGAAGCACCTCAGATCTTGCAATTACAACATTTTAGATGTCAAAAGCCTGGATGGATAAGTGTGAAGAACATTTTAAAAAGAGAATCTTTCAGATACTGAAGTTTAAATCCCATCTTGAATGAATAATCTACTCTAGAAATGTGGAAAATATTTAGTGAACAGCTGGAGTGACTGCAGTCAATTCATCACTCTTTTAACATGGGATAGAGGTCAGCAAATGCTAACTATGTTTAAGTGGTGATTTGAAAATGAGTATAATCAAGAATTTTTAAAAATATAAACCATCTGATTAAAGGAAGAGAATTAGAGGATAATTTTCCAATATCAGAAGCTAAGCTAAGGCATAATTAGGAGAGCAAAAATATGAATTTTGAACCACTGAGAACATTTCAGCTATCAGCAGAACACACAAAGAGGCTAACGCAAGCCTTAGCTCCAGTTTTAGCAGAGTGGTGGACTGACATATCCATTTTCACTCCAGGCAGTACAGAGCTTCTCTGCAGCCAGGGAAGCAGCTGCTATATTCCCACTGCTGGAAAAGTGACATCCTGCAAATATTCTTCTGCATGTTCTGCAAAAAGGAACAGTCAGCACTGGGACTTTAAGGCGTGAACCTTCAGCTGGGCTGTGAACACCAGGATGCACCTCCCTGCTTGAAACTGATTCCTTTCTGACATTTTTACTGTATTTTTGTGGGCTTTCCTGTTCTGTCTCCACAGCCATTTGGCCCTAAGTGAGTAATAGAGAGGTTTGCACAAAATAGCAGAGTTGTAGAGCATCACCAACAGAAATAATAAAAGCACTTCTATCATCTTTAATTTCCAATCAATGAACAAATGAGGTTATTGGCTGAATAATGGGTGGAGAATTGTTAGGCTTTTCAATTCAACCATTCTTCTGGTCTGACTCAGAGCTGTCAGAGCTGACTGGAAGGGAATGGTTGAGACAACACACAATCTGAGTTGTTAGAGGGCAAAGAAATCTATAGAATGAAAGCAATGATTATGACTTCCCAGGAACATTGATATGCTAAATCTGTGAGTGAGAAAGATATCTAGGATAAGAATTTTAAATAAATTCAAGATTTTTATAGAAAAATTAGCTTTTCAGGCCCACAAGAAAACCTTGCATTTGAAATGTTGGCTGCTTGGATACACCTCACCTACATGAATTGTCTTGTGTGATTTTTTGGTTGCTAAGGATGCTATTGCAAACAGACAGAATTTCAATTGGAGCCTGGAGCAGGCAGCCTGCTATTTCTGGTGGAGTAGCCTGTTCTTGTTTATTTATTATTACTTTCATAGCAAGGTATCAGTTTCTGGAACTGGTAAAGTAATCTTTCTTGGATTAAATGTCTTCCATTTCAGGTGGGGGGATTTGGGATAGCACCACACCAGTTGATTTATTTACCAGACTAATCTAAAAAATAAGAGCAGAGAGAGTTTCCCAGGCTCCAAATTTTTTAGGCTTAGTGTACAAAAGGTCAAGAAGGCATATTCAGACATACCAAATTATTACTAAGAGCGAAATTGGGGCAGCACAAAGCTCAGTAATAGCGTGCCCAGCAGGATGAAGGCAGCAATCATCCCCCTGTAGCAGGCACTGCTGAGGCCACACCTCTAAATTTGTGTTCAGTTTTGGGCCCCCCACTGTAAGGGGAACATTGAGGTGCTGGAGCGTGTCCAGAGAAGGGCGGTGGAGATGGTGGAGGGTCTGGAGCACAAATGCTCTGAGGAGTGGCTGAGGGAGCTGGGCTTGTTTAGCCTGGAGACTCAGGGGGAATTTTATCACTCCCTGGAAGTACCTGAAAGGAAGCAGTAGTGAGCTGGATGTTGGTCTCTTCTCCCAGGAAGCAAGCAATAGGACAAGAGGAAAGGGCCCCAAGTTGTTCCAGTTGAGGATTAGATTGGATATCAGGAAAGTCATCTTCATTGAAAGGTTGATCAATCACTGGAACAGGCTGCCCAGGAAAGTGGTGGAGTGCCCGTCACTAAAGGTGTTGAAAAGAAGTGTAAATGTGGCACTTAGGGACATGGTTTAGTGGTGGTCTTGGCAGTTCTGGTTTAACAGTTGGACTTGACTTTAGATGTCTTTCCTAACCTAAACAATTCTATGATTCTGAGGTCACAGGTCAGAGAAAAAATCCCAGTAAACACACGGAAATCAGCTACATTAAGTGGTGTGATGTCATAGATATATCAAAACCCAGTCAGTTTTAAGCTAACTGCAATGTAAGCATAACCTAAGTGGGGATTTGCTGTGCAGGAATGGTCTCAATCCTTTTTTCCAGAATATGTAAGAGCAGATGATGCCTAAACTACTGTTGTTCACAGAGACATAAAGATGTCTGTGAGCTCCAGGCTCCCATGGAGGCTTTGAAATTTTTCCCTCAACATCACTGTCAATAAAGAAGAACAGGCGTGTTCTGTCAGCAGCTGTTAAAAAGTCCCATTAAAGCAGTTCCCAGTAACTGTTCTACTTCTGTTGCCTTAATGTCCTGAAGTCAGGCATATATATCTATATATGTATTTAGGTTTATACCTAACAGAAGTACTTTTCTTGCCTAAGGTTTGGCAACAGGGTTTAAAAGAGCTCTTTAAATAAAGCTCTTTAGGAGAATGTCTTGCACGATATGTCCCCATTAAAACAGACAGCAACCCACACAGTGAAAATTCTCTCCATTTCCAAAGGCCTCTCTGGATGGAAGGAAACAGGAAAGAGGGCACCTGGCCAGCTGTCAGAAGCTGTGAGCTCCTGGCTGCTCATGTGTCTTTTTGCACTGCATTGCCTACCACCAGCCCCCAGATTCTGCTCTGTGAGTGACTGACAGCAAGGCACACATAGGCAATCATTGCTTTTAGACATGAGAGTCACAGGGTGAATTTTAAAAGTCTTAGCCTGTGGTAGGTCACTGTGTCTTTTTCTGCTCCTGCCTCTTTTCCCCCCGTCCTCTTCTAGATAGGCTGTTGAAAGTCATTCTTAAAGGGAGTTTGTTACAGGTGACAGCCCAATCAGTGACTAATCACTGTGATTCCAGAGACATGGAAATACTTTTATTTTTTTAAAAATCCAGATAAGCTTTTCTTTTCCTATATGGGAACAGATAACCCTTGTTATTCATTTGAAATGTATGTAATTCAGCTTAAGTGGGGGGAAGGGAAATCAGAAGGAAAAGGATGCATCCTGCTAGAAAATGGAAAATACTGTATTTATCATCTTAAAAAGAACAAAAAGAACTGCAAGTTATGTGGGTTTCTGTGACAGTAATTATCCTTTTATTCAGGAATGAGTAATTACATTATTCTGCATGCTAACTTCCCCCCTCCCCAGTTATGTGCCATGTGCAGGCAGATGCACACACACATGCAATGTGCTTGTACCCTGAAGAATAAAACCAGGATGCACTAGAAAAGGTAGTTCTGTTGTTTTCTTGAATAATGGTGATTATGATACTTCTTTCTTTATGCTAAACACCACTGAGTGAGAGAAAGGCAAGCTGAATTTCCTTATTTCTTTTAAGGAAGCTGGGTATTGCTCTGCCTTGACACTAGACAGTGTAAGAGTTCACTCCCTTCTGTCTACAAGGAGAAAATATTAAGTATTGATTAAGCTAGAAGACAGCTTGTGGAATGTGTGTTTAAAGAGAGAGCTTTAGGAGTTCATTACAGGACGAATATCTGCTACAAATATTATTTCTGTGTTTGTTCTAATCAAAATGTTAAAAGATAGCATTTGAATGCATAGGTATATCCCAAGTATTTTTCTGGG
>VZTR01002956.1:0-26972 GCA_013400775.1 Chaetops frenatus
GAAGAGAAGAGAAGAGAAGAATCTAGGAGAATATTCACTGCTGCGAAATATTTCTCGTGTGAGTGGCGAAGGGCTCTGGTGCAGGCTTCTCCCTCCGTATCGAAATTCCTGGGCGAAGGCCCCCGCCCTGTGGGAAGTGAGGGAGGGGGGTTTGTTTGGCCAAAGCAAGCCAGAGCCTCCGGCAGCGGGTTTCTCACCGCAGGTACCCGCCGCCGCGGTTCCCGGTCCCCGAGGGGACCGGGGGCAGCCCGCACGCCCTCCGCCCAGGTCTGGGTTGACGGAGGCTCCCACCAGGCCGGGGGAGTGCTGCCGGTTACCCCAAGATCACCCCCGGAAAGCCCCGAAAAGACAAAGGGCGGCGACCAGCAGCGGCCGCAGGACTGTGGGGCGGGTGGATGGAGCAAACGGATTCCTGGTTCCTGGCCCCTCCATCCCACCCTGGGTGGCGTAACCGGAGTCGCGGGGGGCCCAGGGCCAAGCCCTTCCAAAGAAAATACCCGCACCCCGAGGCCCTGCGCCGAGGCCGGGGGAGAGATGCTCCGTGTTTCCTGGAGCAAGGAAGAATGGGGAAAACCTTGTGCGTGGGGTCCGGGCCCCGTCGGGAGCACAGACCCGACGCATTCCCAGCAACCCCGGTTCCTCCCCGCCACCCGGGAGAAGTGAACCGGGAAATTAACTTTTTCCTCCTTTTTTTTGCTCTCCCCTTCCTCCGGAATCCGCAGGCGAGCGAAGAGTTACTCCCTGCTAGCCCCATGACTTCAGGGATGTCGCGACAGCCAAATGGCCGAGCAGCGGCGTGATCTCCCCCTCCACGATCCCTCCCCGAGGGGCGCCCCGGGGGATCTCCCCGGGGGAACGGGGCGGTCTAGGCACTCCTGGAAGATGGTAGTGGGGGCTGAGCATTGGCTGGCCGTAAGCGTTCCCCTGGGGGCCGCGGGGGGAGCGGGGACCCCACCGAGCCCTGAGCTGGCGCTGTCCTTGGTGCTGGGCCCACCCCGAGAGCCGCCGGGCCCTGCCGCCGCCACCTGCAAAGCTTGGGTTTGGAACCCGGACGCTCCCGGGGAAGAGCGGCACCCTGCCCCTTGGTGTCTGCCCCCACCGCGCCGCCGCTTGTCGGGAAAGGTCCTGGCTTTGATCACACCACCTACCTAGTGGCCTGGGCAGCCCTGGGGAAACACCGCAATAAGCACCGCCGCCACCTGCTGTGCTCCGCGCTCGCAGCCCTGCACCCACCTTTCCGGGCCCACCCTCCAAGAGGATACATGCTAAACTGGGAGGAAGTACAAAGGAAACGATTTATAACCGAGTAGCCATCACCATACAAGACCCCTCAAACAACCCAGAACCCCCAAACAACAAAATACATCACCAGCATCTGAAGCACCTATCAAGAAATGTGTCAGGGGTAGACTGCCCACAGCCACTGGCAAAACCAGCAACACCCGGTTCGTTGTGAACAGACAGATCAGGGTTTGCAAGCTTCCGTGGGATGTTAGGGGCTTTTTCCACACGCAGCAGGTTAGCAGGCCTGGACACAATATTTGGGATATGTTATTTTTGTACTTGCACGTTGTGGGGAGACATAGAGGACCCTCCACATCAAGGGCTTTGCTATAGAAAACATCATTGTTTGGCAAGTTGATTTGGAAGGAGAAGGCATAAAGCAGTCCCAGGAGGAGAGGAGATGAGCAGGAAGCTTATTTATGTAATTGTAGCAGAGATAGCATCTTTAAAGAAGACAGATTCAGGAGACAGCCATTTACCAGGCATTAGAGGATTAGGTAGGGCATGAGCAAAGAGAAATGGAAATGACAAAAGGAGATGACCTAGGCCTCTTCTCAGAGGGGTCAGCTCTCTCCTGTGCTGCAATTTAGAGGGAAATAACTGATGCTATTGTCTCCGCTGGGACAAACCAGCCCGCAGAAAGAGCCATCCTCCGTGAATATTCATATTTACTTGACCCTAGAGGAGGGATGTGGACAGTGTGGAGGGGTAGGAGATGCTTCAGAGTGGGTTTTCCTCTCTCTGGGTCTCCCTGGAGAGAGTGACCAGAGTTGGGCAGACCCTGTCCCTGCATCCCACAGAACCCAATGCCAGCAGTCAGACAAGGGTGGTGAGGAGATTCGTGTTTGAGCACTGTTTTTATTTCCCACTCATGTTTCATCTTGCTCCTGCAAGGTGAGAAGGTGGTGGGAAGATGGTGTCTGCCTCGAGCAGATGTTTGGAGATCACTCAGAAGTCAAATGTGAGAAGTCAAACTTCTCAGGTGCTAGTCTGTGCTGGAAACCCATTTTCCCCTGGAAGGCTTCTAGAGTTGATGTCAAAGTCAGAAAAGGGAAAAAAAAAAAAAAAGCCACAGATAAGATAGCAGAAGTAGCAAAAGAGTTTCTTCTCTCTACACAACATGCATTCCCTCCAACCCAGGCACTGCTCTCCCCACCATGGGGTCAGGAGATCACTGAGGGGCATGTTACTTGAAATAGGCCCCTTTAAAAAAAATTATTCTTCTCAAGAGCTTAGAGGGATGCAACTGCAAGGCAGCAATCCATGCAAACTTCTACTGGCAAAGTTATGGCTTGGAGCCCAGAAAAATTGGGTTTTTTGCAGTGAAATTGAATGTGGGCAGCATGTCCCCTGGGATAGATGATGCTCACCTACACCTTTGAGAAGTCTTCCTGTATTTTGTGTGAATTATTATGCTGGATTATATTGTATTCCATTGCAATATATTCTATTATATTTATTATATTATATTATATTTATTATATTAATTTAAATTGACTTAAAGCAAGGGCTAAACTTTTCTACCAGTACTGGTGTGGATGGAGGAGGATGAGGTGGGGGATCTTCACTGCTAGTCAGTTCTCACCCCCAGGTTCCTTCCTCCTCATAACAAGGCATTTTGATTGAGAGGGAGACTTTGAGTATGTGTGTCCTAACTGGAGCGTGTGGTTATTGTGCAACTGATGGACCAGAAAAAAATTCTGCAGTTCAGGAAAGGGTTTTCTACATATACCAAATATCTACATTTTTATATAGGGATAGGACCCAGCTGAAACAATAAAAGTGGAGAGTGAATGAAGCTCAACACACTAGTCACAATGGGCTTGATAAGAGAGGGGGTGATTGTACTTTTTACATTTGACCAATTTTTTTTCTTTTCATTTAATTTTTTTTTTATTGCTGCCATTTAAATGACATTACTTAGGATGGCAAAATTTAGAGATGCAGTAAAGCTGCTTGTCTGAATACACTTTGAAATAAGAATGCTAGTGGGTCTGAAATCCAGATCTATGAGCTAATCTCTAGTTTTCCCTTCAAATGGAATTCAGCTACAAAGAGCTTGGAAAGATTTTGCATCTATTCAGGAGGCACATCTTTAATTTTCTGAGGAGCAAAAAATCCACAAGAAACACATAGCTCCTTAGGTTTTGCTTAGCATATGTGATAAAACATTGATTGTTGCAGTTTGGTGACCCATGAAATTTGGGGGTTAGTTTTCTCTTCAGACCAGAGCATATAATTATGCAAATAAAGAGCTGTCACTGATCTAGTGAAATACTCTCAAACACATGCAATCCAAAATGGAACAGAAAAGTGAAATTTGTGGTATTATGATGATACAATGATAAATGACATCTCCTTTCAAGTTTTCCTAGAAGTACATTTTTCACACTTTGTCGAATACATCAACAAAATGCGGACGCGCGCGCGCGCACACACACAGACACAGAGACACAGACACACATCCCTGTGAGATCGAGATATCCATGAATGTGTGCAGTCACACACACACACACACACATGCATCCTTCCCCTATGGAAGATGTAGCTCTACCCTGGGTTGTACGATGGATCTACACATTCTTGGCAGGTTATTTTTGGTTTGGTTGACTTGAGAACGGTGCAATATGTGGCTCCATGCAGTTTTAGATGTGACACTTTTCATTTGTACTTCTGAATGAAATTTCTAGGGGGGGGGAAAACCCCACCACCGACAACAAGTAATGTTTCTCAGGGACAGAGGAAAAATGCACATCTCCATGAAAAGCAGCAGCTTCTAACAGAGTCTGGGTGAATCACACTGTGAGGACTGTAACTGTAACCAGTGTACTGTCACGTATGCACAATGAAGATGAGGGATACCTTTGCTTTCCCTCCCCACCCCCCCACGTTTTTTCTTTCTTTTTCCCCACAGCCCTGCTGTGTTTGGGGGTCTGCTGGCTGTTTTCTGCCAGGTACACTTCTTTCTTGCTCTCCATTCTTGACAAGGAAGCACTGCTCTCATTGGTGCATGGCTTCAATGGTAGCATTTTGACTCGCACAATGGCGTGCAAACCTTTTAGGTGGCAAGGAGCTGGGGGTTTTCCTAGATCCTATTGTAGGGTCAGTTTTGTTGGTTTTCTGCTGTTGTTTTGGGTTTGGCGGTTTGTTGTGTTTTTGAGGGTTTTTTTGGTCGCTTTTGCACCAGTAGTTTCGAAGTTACCTAGGGCAGAGGCTATTGCACCACATCAGATGTCAGGGAGCTTTCCTGTGATGAAACCAGGAGGAGGTTGATGTCCGACTCAATGTCTCCTAAAGACGCCATGGCCTGAGGGGCCAGTGGTGTGCATCTTTAAAAACATCTATCCCAAGGAATTGGCTAAATCAACACTCATCCCTCCTTAAAGTACGTCATGGTTACCACTGTCGCCTTTCCATGTGACACTAATGTGGTGGTACGTGCCAGGATGCTCCCACACCTTCCTCTCTGCAGCACATGCACCCTCTGCAGCTGTGGCTGGAGATGCTGCCTCCTCCACCTTGAGCCCATGTTTCCCTGAAAAAGGTCCTTCTCCCCAAAAAACTGATCAAACCCCTCTCTTGGTGTATTTTTACATGGTTTCATGTTTATGAACAGCTGAAGAGGAGAGGATGGTGCAGCCCACTTGCCTGTGTGGCTTCCCATGGATGATGCAGGGCGTGCGGAGAGAAGCCCATGCTCACATGGGCTGAGCCACAGGGCTGCAAAAGCAGCCCACTCCATGGCACAAACGAGCCTCACCCGCCTCATACCCTGCTCACACATTCCAGCCCCAACCCTGCATCTGCAGGGGGCCCTGTTTGCAAACACATGACCCCCAGCACGTATTCTGAGGTTGCTGGGGCTGCTGCCCATGCAGCCCCCACCCTTCCCACCGGAGATGGCGGCTCCCGGGGAGCTCGGCGCAAGGACACAAAGTGTGCAAGAAGGAGAGAAGAGAGCAAATTTATTTTTCACTGCAAGCAGAGCAGTATCAGTGGTGAGGATCCCCTCTGCTTTGCAGCCCCCCACAGGAGCGATAATGTGAGCTGGGCCTGGGGCACAGTAAAGAAAAAATTTTTAGAAAATGATAAGCATTACAGTAAAAATGTTTGCAGTTTGTTTCTCATCAACAGTTAAAAAAATAGATCTCTGCCAATATCTGGGCACTGTAGAGACTCCATCTCACCTCCACAGAGATGGAGAGTGGCGGGGCTGGTGTGTGTGTGTGCAAACTTCCCTGGCCTCTGCATCTTCCCCGGCTGCGGGATGAAGCACAGACACCCAAACCACACCGTGTAAACTCTCACCTTACTCCTAAACACATCAGGTCCAGGGGGCTGGGGTGGACATGGGCCTGAGGAGGGAGGGTTGCAGACCCCCGTGGTGGGGGATCAGGCTGGCCACAGGCGGCAGCATCCTCCGACTGGGAGCGTGTGCAGAGACTGGAGGACAGAGGAAGACAGGTGCAGCCCTCTTCCCTCAGCAACAGGTTCCTCTCTGGGAAGAAAATCTGCCAGGCACAGATACTGCACTTCCCTCCACATAGGAATGGCCTGACACCTCCCCAACCGTTGCGGGGGTTTGCTCCCAGCACCCCTCCCCAAGGGCAGAACTTAAATGCAGCGAGATGACAGGAAACGGGAGTCGGGAAAGCGAAGCCCTGCTGCCAGTATGAGCAGGCAGGGATGTAAGTGCTCTGTGGATGCTGAGAGCCCTGCACCTGGAGGATTTAAGCCCAAATCCAGCTGGGTTTCTCTTTGAATCTCACTGTGAGCACTTCTGCTTTTGCTCCGTGCTGTAGGAGGGTACCCCTGCTTTGACATCGCCTCGTTTTAACACTCCCCACCAGCATTTCTGATCCCCAGCTGTAGGATTGGACACATGGCATGAGGAGAGGGTGGGACTGGGTCCCAAATGCATGTTTGAATGGTGCCCCCTTGTCACTAACAGCAGCAGAGGCAAGGTGGGAATGGCCATTAAAGAAAGGACCACTTTAATTTAGTATTATCAACACCAAAGGAGCTTAATTAGAGTGCTTGCTCACTGGGCATGCTATCAAGCACATCTTTTCCTTAAGTTTTAGTGGAGAAAACCTGCCTAACCCAACAGTTATGGCTACAGCCACACACCCCCTATGCATGGTGTGAAATCCCCGCACAGAGTGCCTTGCTGGCTGATCTTTGTCCAAGAGCCTGGGAAAGTGAGGATGAACCTGTGAGTTTAGGGATAAGGGAATAACCATAGGATGGCAAGTAATTAAAAGCCCAGCATATGAAAATGGAAGCATTTTTGTGTTTAAAAATAAGTAGGAAAATATGCAGTGTGTCACTCTTTATTTTTTTCTGTCATATTTCACAGTGTGATCCAGCCTGTTAATGAATAGGCATTTTTTTTAAATAGAGCTTTCCAAAGGAAGAGAAGATCTACAGATAATGCCATTGATCTATCACGAGAAAATCTCTTCAACAATGGAGCCTTTCCAGAATTCTGGCCAAACTTCTTGGACACTCTTGACAGCAGAAAAAGTGGAAGAGTTAGAAGTCAATTCCTCTTGGTCCCAGAGAAAGAGAAGGCTAATAGGTGCAAAATCATAGGCTGGTTAACACGTCTGAGTTAGGGCTCTCTTTTAAAAAAGAGTAATTCGTATTTTGTTCAGTCTCAAAATAGAAGGAAGCTGCAAAAAATCCTGCAGGTGATACAACTGCGATTAAGCTGTTAAATTCTGGCATCAGTTTGGTGCAAGGCTATGTCACGGCAATTAGAGCTGCACCATGCTGCACTGTGCAGTACCACTGTCAACCTTAATCTGCACACTGATGGGCAGCACAAAATCCGAGTTACAGCCCACAGGAAGCACAACCAGTGAACCCATATTGCTTTGACAGTTGCACTCGTCTAGAAATAATGCAAAATGCTATTTAGATGTATACATCACGACCCTGTGCTCTAGGAAGAAAACAATCTAATGAGGGGCTGGGAGACTCCTTGCAGAAAACAAGCAGCAAAGACATTGGTGGTGGTGGGTTTTTTCCTCCTCCTCTTTTAGAATTCTTCATATTTTATCCTGTTGGAACGTCGTGTTGGGGTTGGTTTCACCAAGCTGTTCTTTGCCTTTACAGCCTCGCTGAAGAACTTGAAAACAGAAGGAAAACTCTTCCAAGAAGTTAGTTCATGGCGTTCTGTACCTGCAAAACACAGAGGTGACAGTTTGACTAGAGGTCATTCTGTGACTTGCTGGCTGTTCACAGGATAAATGCTCCGTAAAATGCAAAACCTGGGGAAAACACCCTGCTGCTTGCAGCTGGTCTGGAGGGAGCCTGGGGAGGCTCAGGGCTGCCCTGCTGCTGAGCTCTGCGGCAGCTGACAGGAACAAGTGCACACACACGCAGACAGACACATGCACAAACACACACACATGCACATGCACGGCCACCCACATCACAATCAGAGATCCTCAGCATGTCTCATATCTGGGAAAATGAGATCCCAAAGCATCCTGCTAATAAAAGCTTCACTGAAGCACCTTACCTATCTGGCCTACCTTGGGGAAAAGAAAGTGTCTACTTTTCAGGCATACTTTGCATTATTTATTTTTCATTTTATACTGCTTTTAGCCTGGCATATGCATTTTCAAGTGAAAGGGAACACTTGATCTGAACTACATCTCATGCATCATGAAGGCATCCTTCGTGCACATGCTTCCACAGATAATACTGACACAATAAAGTGGACCTTTCCTGTTTATATATCTTCCCTCTGCACACAGATTTACCTTGTTATTTTTCTNGTTTTGCAAGTGTCTTCCCCAACACATACTCCATTTGCTTTATTTAAACAACCCCACCCCCTCCTCCTTCCCCCCACCACCAACCCTCAAAACAAAACCAAGACAATGCAGACAGGGAGCCAAGGGGTGTGAAAGAGTTGGGACCTCTTCCTGGGTAACCCAATTATGCAGAGATGCTGCCTGGTAGTCTTTGGATCCCGGGCCTCTGTCTGATACTTTAACATTGTTAATGATAATTCTTTAGTCTGTAATAGTAGGTCATTGCTATGGTTACTCTACAATGGTGCAACACTTCACTTTCCCCTTCAGCTATTCGTTGAGACCCGGTAACCACATTTGTTGCCTAGCAACAGTTCTGTGACAGTATCACAATCTGGGGGTGACAACAATGAGGGACACGGTGGCCACAGCCTGCCAGGTGGAGAGGGATGCAGTCCAGGGTGGATGATGGTCTCTGCACAACATAGGGTGGCCATCAGTCCCTGGGGATATGGGATGGCTGTTCTTGCATGTCAGTTGCTGCACACCCATCTTCCTGTCAGGACCCTCTATGCATCCATCCATGGAGTGTCCTTGGTGGGTCCATGTACACCACCCCCTCCAGAAAGTCTGTGATGGATGCACGACCTGTCACACTGCACGCCCCTGCTCCCTCAAAGGCAGCCATCACCCAAGCAAAATAACCCTCCAAAAAACCCTCTCTGGAAAGACACTGCTTCCCACACAAAGAGATGTTTTTGTACAAAGAGCATCCACGTCACGTGCACACACAGATTTTCCTCCCCCTCTCTGCATTCATTGTATGGAGACAATTCATGACATCTTCCAGAAATTTCCCACATGCTCCTTTTATACAAATGCTTTCCACCTTCAAATTCACCCATCATCGTAAAAATTCTCTTTGCTGAGAGGCAGTCTGTCCTATCAAGTGTTGGACTCGGCAGTGCTGGGTTGAGCTGGCCTCTGTGATCCCAAGGGTCATGTCCAACATAAAAGTTTCTATGATTCTATCCTGCAGGTGGCTTTCAATACAGGTCACCTATCCCATCCCTTATAAGACACCCCATAGCGATACTCACCAAGACTTGTTCCCCACCTTGGAAACACAGAAGTGGCTCAACACAGCAGGAGAATAAAGCTTCCCTTCTAGCAAAACCTGCAGTCTAACAGACATGTCCCTAGGGTTATGGCTTGGCTCGTTATCCCATGACTGCCCACTGCCGCCATGCACACAAAAGTCATCTACCAAAGCTGACTTTATGGAGGGACAGGCTGACCCAGCACACTGTAAGGACACTCCTGCTCAGGTGTCTCACCTTCTCACATGCCTATGTCACAGCATATCGTAAACACCACTTTGAGCGCTGAAGGCAAAACATCTTCCCATGTGGCTTTCCAGTCCCTACACAGACATCTCCCACACAAACACATCTTTCTTACTTCTGCCTGTCTGCGTTCTCTGTCTTGATTGTAATAATCCTCATTAATATCCACTGGATTAAGATGAAAATATAGACTGTGAATACTATGTTTTTTTCCCGCTTTCTTTCTTTTTAATCAACAAGCTTCCTCCTCTGTGAAAGGGTCATCCAGAAACAAAAAAATGACAAAACAGTAAGTTTCTGAAGCCTCCCTGTGCCTTTCTTCATCCTGTCTTCTGCCATGCACTTCGCTCATGTCCTCAAGAGAGATCAGGCTCACATTCACTAGTGTTACTGAAACTGATTAACCTACAGCTTTCCTGTGGCAACTCCTCTCAACCCACTCTTCTCAAAAAACAATTCAAGCTTTGAGTCTAGAGGGACTCAATGATTCAGCAGTCTAAAGCAATTTTAACACTCCCTATTTTCCCTTTCCTAGTAACAATCTTACTGGCAGATGAACAATTTCCCTGGTGATAAAATCACTACAATGGATATTTAGTTTCCAGGATTACCATGATTCTTTGCTTGATTAATACTGCAATAAGAAAAGCTTGCTAAGTATCTGCCTTGGCCCTTTACAGTCATTTTTAAAGGTCAAATTTTGCCCTTATGTATTCACATTCAACAACTACTAAAGGGAGAGACCTAAAAATTTAACATTGCACACACTGTGCATTTATGATTTATATACTAAAGGCTTGGAAAATTCAACTGAAGCAAGTGGAATTATATCCTAAGGGTTCCAACAGATTTTGCCCATAAGATTTTTGCTGGAGGAAGAATATCATTGATGACTGCAATCTCAATTGTGTATTTAGTAGTACATAGATATAAATTAAATGCATGAACAGCCATCTATTTTTTGATAGAAAGAATCATTTTTAAGAGACAGACAATAAGAAGCAGTTGTTCTAAAGCCAAGGTCCTCTGAGATATACATTCCTAATATCAACTAATATCAACAGCTACGATGATAAACCACAATTCAATATATTGTATTAATTGATGGGCTTTTGCACAGCATGTAGTGATTTCAGATATTAATTCTTTGAGAAATCTTAGGAGCATGCTGCATGGAAAAGATATAAAAAACCTGTTAAGTGTGGGAAACAGCTAGAATACTCTAAAATATGCAAAGGCTACAACTGCAGAACAAAAAAGCATAAATTCCTCCTAGTCCCAGCCCCACAGAGATAAATGACAGAAATGTCAAAAAGCAAACTAACCTCCCCCTTGCCAGCACGGAGAGATGTAGAGAAAAATGAGTATCTATTTTAACAAGTGCATAACATAATTGGAAAGGAGCTCCAAAGAGATGGTGGAACCAATAATGTGTGAGTAATGACAGTAAAACAGTGAACAAGTTCCAGAGTCACTTTACCAAGGACCACAAAGAGATATATAATTAGAAATAATGAAGACTTGCCAATACAGTTGTTGATACAAAAAAATCAGGTAAGGGAATACTTTTAAAAATTTAATATCCAAATCATCAGGTCTGGATGACATGCATATGTGGGTCTTCAGGGAATCAGCTAATGAACTTGCTGGACTACTGGCAATTATTTCTGAGAATTCATGTACAATCAGGTAGGCACCAGAGGACTAGGGTGGGGATGAGAAGAAAAAAAATTTCTAATTTGAGAAAAGGAGGATTAATTGAAACTAACTACCACACATAAAATTCATATATGAGTACCAGGAAAGAAAGAGATCAACATTATAAAATATTACAATCACCTTTAGGATAACAGTAGACACAACAGGCTCAAATTTGACAAGAACAGATAAAACCCAAGCTATACTGAATAACAAAAATCAGCAGGTGAGAGGCTTATCCACTGCTGTGTTTTCCACATAGGTCAACCTGGCAACCTTGGGGCAGTGGGAACCAATATAATCACTTAAAATTGATTATGACCTTCACTGCTCTAATGGGCTGTGGGCACTCCTACCTCTCACTTGCAAATCAGTTGCTTTACGCCAGTCAAGGGGCCTCCATACACTTGAGATCTACAGTAATGCAGCTCCCAAATGTGTGCTGCCATGCTCTAGCTGCCACCTGCATGTCTGCCAGCAGCTGCAGTACACATGGCATCTCTACCTGGTCCAGATTCAGCAACTCATCTCTTCTTGTCCAGTCCCACTGCACCCCATGCCATGCCATGCCATGCCATGCCATCCCACCTCATCTCACAGATGCAGAGTTATGTGCCTCCCATTGCACATAATCTCAGACTCTAGGATATGGGTGCTGGCACGCTTTCAGAGAAGTGGTTAGAGCATTTGAGAAAAAAAAATAATAAGTAATAACACAGGGTTGAAAATATAACGATGAAGTCCCTGAGGGATTGGTACTTGGGCTCAAGCTGTTCAAAGGTGGTAACTAGTCATCTGAAAGAATATTGAGAGTATAGATATTGAATATAGGAATAGCATATTGAGTAGGAAACAGACGGAACAAAGTAATAATAATAATTAAAAGGGCAGCCTAAATGTGTAGGAAAAATAGAGAAGAGGAACAGCAAAGATTGAAACTGGGAACAGTGCCTGCAGGGATGGTCATACGACCACGTGAATGATGGCCATTTGCACATGCATGCAAAGGCATTTTCACTGTCTTCCCTTTCCACTTCCACTCAGGAAAAGCAGCTCTTCACCCAGCAAGGCTGACAAACTCCTCTGTCTGAAAGCAGAGTGTCTGGAGAGAGAGGAGCTCTGCAATCACCATAATTCACTCTTGCAGAGCGATTACTGGCTGTGCAGGACAAAGGTGCCCTCCTACAGTGCCTGCCCACTGTGTCAGACAAAAGCCTCCTCCCGCGGTGCTCAGAAGATGCACAGCACAATGGTGGCCCCCCGCCGCGTTTACAAGATGTGTGGGACAAAGGTTTGCTATGCTGCACAGGAGCTGGGAGAGAGCTTCATACATGCCTGAGCACTGAAATATTTCTGCAGAGAAAAGTTTCCATGTTGAAAAGCTTCTCCACAGATACTAGCCACAGGGCTGACCTCGGGTCTGCTTCTCTAAGTGACAACTCATCTCTAAATAGCACGGGCTTCAACATGAATTAAGGGTGTTCCACGCCTTGGGGTTTAGTCCCCATTGGGACGGAGAAATCTGCTGCTCTTCAACAAGGTCTTGCTCAGCAGAGAGTTTGCTCCCTGTGATCGTGGTCTGCACTGAGACCCTGTCATGATGCAGAACGCTGAGTAGCTTAGCCATCTTGTCTGTAGACAGTGGCAGAGGTTGCTTTTACATTTATGATTCAAGCTACATATCTAAAAGGCTCTCGGTCTTATCAGAACTTGATTTAAATGGTTCAGAGGTTAAATATAGAGTTTTGTGGGCATTTTCAGGAACACAAACACTCTAAATGTTCTTCAACATGAAAAGCAACAAAATTAATTTCTCCTTTACCCATAAACAGAGAAGCCAATTCCATCTGACTGGGTGAACAAGTGTGATAGACCTTTCAGAGAGGATTTTTTCTTCTGAAAGTTATAAATCAGTGGAAATTTCTTTCTTTCTCACATTATCCACACACATATTGAAGAACTTGTTTAATTCTTAGGTATTTGGTTCTGCAATTCTGTAACTCTGTAGCAACACAACAATACTGTCCAAACATGCACTAAGGTGTAAATAAGGGATGCTTCCTGCCTGTCCTACATCCATCTTTCTGTATGCTAACAAGTTACTTCTGTATCATAAAGCTATTTCGGAACAGGAATTCAATTTTTTTTTTAACTCTTGAGTGCACCAGCTATTATCAAGTATGACAGAACTACTTTTAATTCATAAGGTTTCTCCACTTACAATTTCTTTATCCTGTTGATCTGCATGGGAAGGAATTATTGTGTCTTTTGTGACTATTTTGTTCTACTGATGTAAATAAACATACAGATCTCAAACTCTAAAACAGAAGAAGCTCTCAGAGCATCCCCAGTAAAGCTAATGAAAAAGAAGATTAAAAAAATACATATTTCCTAAAATCACTCAATAGTTCTGACTAGGAAAATGAGAGCTTCAGGAAAAATTGTGAAGGAGTCCATAAGCTCAAGAACTTTGAGATCCAATGACCTTAGAAGTTTTTGCATAAGCACTCCTAGATGTCACAATGGTAAAGAAAGGTTAAAAGCTTAGGCAAAATTAAAAGATAAGCTAAACACCAATTAATGAAATGAAAGCAGTAATTTCTGAGAGGACATAAAAAAACCCCAACCCCAAACCAATCCCCAAAGTTTGATGCGTTTACTTTGGCTAAGAAGCAATCATTTGTGGAGTCATGGACACCATAATAATCTAAAAGTAACTGTGTAGGGAAATTAAGTCTTTGGAGAAGCTAAGAGGGAAGAAGCAGAACAATTTGAAGAAATGAAATACAGCTTATTAAGTGGGTTTAGACACACAATAAACTGGTTAAGACTCAATATTCATATAAGAAAAATCATGGCATTGCTGGAAACTAGACTACACATACTAAAGAATTTTTCTACTTAGTTATTATGTACTGTGACACAAAGCACTCCTTATTTTTGTTGGACACATATTATCTATAATAATCTTTGGTGGGATGATGAAAACAGAGCAACAAGCATCCTACCAATCCAGAAAAAAATCACCTCTGAACTCCCATACTTGCAATTGCCTTTTCTTCCATTCCTTGTTTACAACACCCCAAATTCCCAAAAGAAGCAAGTGGGTAAAAGTAGTAAAAAAACCCAAAAACCAAACCAAACCAAACCAAACCAAACCAACAACAACAACAACAACAACAACAACAACAACAACAACAACAAAACCACAAAACCCCACAAACAAACAAAAAACCCCAAAAAACGCCAAAAAACCCCCCAAAAAACACGAACAAACAAACAAACAAACAAAACCAACAAAAAACCCCCACAAAAATTAGTAAATTCCTCTTGCCCTCTGAGCAACAAGATGCAAAGATTGACACAAAAGGTCATAGCATGTAAGGTCTGCAAAGTAGGAAACATAAAAGTCTAACACAGCCATAATTTTCCACTTATCTTCATTTAATATTAAGGGCAGTCCCATGAATACAGGTCATTTGTTTGTTCCTCTACCTGTGAACTGGCCAAATAAGTGAAACTTGTGAGGTCGTTGTCTCCTGAGCACAGGTTACCAAAAGTTAGGTAATTTTCTGCATCATGAAAGTCAAGCAATTTTGAGTATATATTACAAAAGGTAACAACAGTGTCTGAACAACGCTCTCAGAGGCAGCAATTTCCAATGCAACGAATTTTTGCAGGAGAGCAAACCATTTCCTTGGAGAAGGGATCCAGTAAAGATGTATTCAATATTATGCAACCACAGATTTTAAAACTCATGTTAAAATGGTGTACCATGCAGAGAGAAGTAGGGTTTGAAATTATATTTATATTGATATATCTGTTCATCTCTTGCTATCTTTATCACTATCTTTATCCCTATCTCTATACAATCTTCATCTATCTATCTCCATGTATATAGTATCTGTATCAACAACACTATCTATCTATCTATCTATCTATCTATCTATCTATCTATCTATCTATCTATCTATCTATCTATCTATCCATATCTGTAACTCTACCCTTACCTGTATATAAAGACAAGCATAAAAATTCCTCACCTGAGAAATCCAAGGTGGGATACTCAGGTTACACCTTGGACTAAGAACATACCTATGGAAGGTGCAGCATCTCATGACTGGAAATTAAGAACAGGTTAGAAAACCATGTCTTAGGAACATTATGGGTATAGCTGACCTCACCCTGGGCAATATGGACAAATTAAGTAACTTAATAAATTTTCTTCTATCCAGTCCTGTCTGTTCTGTGACTTCACTGGCTTTATTTCGGCAACATCTAAAATTGATTGTATTAGCAAGGTACTTCACAGTAGCTCTGAAATATTTGAATAATATATATTAGTGAGATAAATGAATTTTTTAAATGCACATGCATTTTTTTATATCATGAATTAGGAAAAAATCTATATAAAATTGCAAGCAAGAGCACAAATAAAGTATATAGCATTTGAAAACAATTATTTTCTCATCTAAGAAAAAAGGAAAATTGTCTTTTAAATAAAGGAAGTTTTGACTTGCTCAAAACTCAACACTTCATGAGAGAAATTACATCCACAGGACTTCTTGGGCAAGTGTTAACCAAGTTTTCCAGACTCACAGCATCCACAGATTATAAACCTGAAAAATTCTAATTTACCTGGTAGATCTTAACATGCTGCAGTATGATGCAAGCTGTTAGTTATAGCCCCTTCTCCCCAGTGCTTTGCAAAGACATGTCTAAGAGAGTTTTGTAAGGGAGAAATCATCATTACTCCGCTTTTGCAAACCAAGTGGCTCAGCCAAGATGAGGAAAGGACCTGAGCTCTGCTGAGCCTGCAGTAGGAGCTCTGTTCATGCAGCAATGCCACCGATGTTAACAAGCATACAGGTTTTATAAAATACGAGTTTGAACTAATTTAAAACATTCTGCAGCAATTCCTGCAAGTTACTTTAATCTGAAATACTCAAGGGCTGATTTTTAAATCTGAGTTTATTCCAAAATCCCACAGCTTTTTACTGCCTATGGGGCAGAGACCCGAAGAGCACATACTCTGTTATCATGTGATAACACTACTAATGCAAGAAATTAATCAGTGATACCAGGACAAGTGAAAAAAACCAGCTGCTTAGAAAATAGGTCCTATTTGTAATGGTATTTTATGATTATTTGTTTCTAAATAGTAATTATGCCGTCAAACATCTGGATGTAACAGCAGCATAAGCATAAACCAAGACAGTTTTGGCACTTTCCAAAAACACATCAGCCAATGCAACACCATGGAAAAGGCAATGCCTGCACCACAGAGCAGCTAGGAAAGGCAGTAGTGCTTTAAAATAGCATGTTACATGACAGTAGAGACACCCCATCTACTAAAGATGTAAAAAGGTTCTTAATCACGAGCAGAATAAGCACATATGCTTGCCAATTTGTGAAATTTTGAACCCAAGAACAAGTTGCACTAAAGCGATTTTAAAATTAAGCAGAATAAAATTTTCTCTTCTTTCACACCAGAAGCAGAGATTGAAGACTGGTGTGGATGCTGACATAGGCAGCTGTGTAAGTGAAGAAGGTCTTTCAAGGGACAGGAACGAGCTTTTGTCTAAAGAACAAGCTGCAATGAGAACATGCATGGGGCATGAAACACCTCAAACATCCAGTGTGTTTTTATGATTTTAGCGAGAATCTGAATTCATACACTGCAAGCCTTTAATGAAGATATTAACACTCCCTTCCCATGGCGGAAAATGTTTATAATCTTCTACATAAGAAATACTTCAAAAGCATTTCTTCCCCTGAATTTTTCACTCAGATCATAGTGTCCTGTTGTATCTATGTAGACAAAAAACTACAGTCAACACAAGTCCAGACTATTTTCATAGGTACAATGGTATTCATTAACCCATCTACTTCATCTTGGGACTACTGCCGCTGGCTGGCTCCAACCCAACCCAACACAATCCAACTCGATGTAACCTAACCTAACCTAACCTAACCTAACCTAACCTAACCTAACCTAACCTAACCTAACCTAAGCTGATCCAACACAATTCAACTCCTCCAACGTGCCATTGGCACCATGCACCTTCTTCCTGGTCCTGGAGGTGTCACAAAAAGGCACTTCCCCTAGATTTGTCTTCATAGGCTAATCCTGTGACAGGTAAAACGAAAACACCTCAAGGATCCAAGCACCACCTCTACAGTGCCTAGCTTTGGTCCTGTGGAAAACCTAACTTCAGCTGCACCTGGTCTGCCCCTTCTGATGGCTGCTCCTGCAGCAAATGGTGGGCTAAGATGGGGCTGTTGACCTGCTTTCCTGCTTCTGCTGGACACCAACTTCAGGAGCCACCCCCTGCCAAGAAGGATTTGCCTCCTTACATCAAGAGAGGTAAAACTGAAGAGCTTAAATCCGAGCGATCCTGAAAATCCCAATTCAGCCAGTCACCACACCCTGAGGTGTCTAAGCTCCACAGACACCGCAACTCCTGACTTTAAAGTTTGCACCTTATAATGGTATCACTTCTGTACACGCTCAGAAACACATCGGGCTTGGCAGTGAAAATACTTGTACCATGTGTCTCAGGCATATAGAGTTTTTTCATGCCCCCCTTTCCCCCTGCCCTGTAATGCTGAGTAGATGTGCAAGCCACAGGGGCAGGAATGCCCTCTTTTCTCCTTCCTGAGGCTTCATATCACATGAATCTCTTCCTACTCCTTGCCTGGTTTTCATCCACCAGGGACACCTGTTTCTCCAGAACACCTATTTCTCCAGGAAATCAAATTCTGAATTCCTCTTCCACAGCTTGCTCTCTTGGCAGGTCTTCCTGAACTCATGCCCAGTGCCTGGCCTTGATCTTATTGCATCCTATCCACACACTGATCCCAGCTGTCCTGTTCTCATGGCCACCAATTTCTGCCTTTTTCTGACTTCGCTTCAGTCACTTCACGAAGACGTCCTCTACCTAATTGCTAGTGCACCCATCCAATTTCTGCTCACAAACACCTTTGTCTTCCAGCTGCTGGCATAAAACACATCTTCCTTCTCCATGTTTTCCTCTTTCTTAACAGCAAAAGAAAGTCCCACGTCTGACTTTGGCAAGTATTTTAAAAACCTGAACACAAGATGCACCTACCACCCAGATGTAATGGTGAGGGCAGAAAAAGAGGACACATCTGTGAAAATGCAGTTGCTTTACTCAGCATGATCAGAGAAATGAGATGTTTATCTCGTAGGTGAGAATGATGGTTTCATGGGAAATTCAGGGCATTTTCTTAATGACTTAGTGGAAAGGAAATATATTTGAGTTTGTAAAATGCCATGGAAGATGAAGGTTGACCACCAGAACACAAACAAGTAACAAATGGAATTAAAAATCAGGTTTGTGGAGTGACTAACAGATTCCCTTAAGTTTGATAAAATTTTAGCTATGTCAAGTAAGTATGAAAAAATTTCTGGAAAAAATGAATAAAAATTTGCAGATTTGAGGTGTGAATAACCCTCGAGTACTTGCAGTAAGTAATTTATGGCTAACCCATACCAGATTAATTTTTCTTGTTTGCATTACACCAACTGTTGTCTATATATGTACACATATTACATCCCATCACCATGTGCATCTAGGACTTACATGACCCACTTCCAGGTGTCTGCATAGCCATACTAGTGGGAAAAATGGTGAGAAGATAGTGCTGTTTCACCAGTGAATTTACACCAATATAGAGAGGGTTAACTTTCTTTTATTAGCATGACCTTTGCTGGTTGTTATTAATGAACATTCTTGAAGAAGGCAGGTGACTGAACCCAGATGGTGGGATTTTATGGACAATCATCATTGTTGTGGGTCAAGTACACCTGTGCTGCAATCATAAAATTAATAACCTCTACAACAACAGCTTTACTTATGGCTGTCTCAGAAGAGTGCTACTTGTGTAACTCCCAGCCTTTGGAGATGCTATTTATAATTTATACCCAATTTGAAGAGCAAAGATTTTTCTCTCCCACAAGTCGCGGTAATCAATACGGGTCTGCACCTATTACAGCCTGATGAGGTGAAGTGTGTGGCAAGGATCAGCTGCACTGGGCAAACAACACAGCTCATAAACATGGCTTTGCAGAAGAGATCTCCAGTGGCCATTTCCCACACCTATGCTGTGAGAGCAAATAAAGGAGGAAATGATTTTTTGCAGGGGTACCACCCCTGCTTAGCGTCACAAACTAAATTAATTGCATATTTGCCTCAGGACCACTCAGAAACTTGAGCGATTTTTGCACGTCACATGGATTTTAGGCTTCTGCACTCTAATTCATAACACATCAAGACTTAATGCAGGATACTATGAAGACCCTATATCATGGAAACTGGCATTTTAAGACTAATTCACTAATTCACAAAGGCTTTGCAGATGTGAATTACACTAAATTTAACTAAGCTTAATAATATCACACTTCCCGTGACTTAACCTCAGAGATGTCACCAGAGGGACTGTTTGAGATTAATGATCATAAAGCTGCATTTCATTCCCTGCTTAACCCTCCTCCTTGTTACAGCAGACAGCAGCTCTGCCTGGAAATGCTCAGCGCATGTGCCTTGCTTCCTACCTCTTCCGAACAGCACCACCCAAAATCAGTCACGGGTGATGCTCAGGATGCAAGGGCAGCAAGCCAGTCAGGCAGCAAAGAGTTCAAGACAGGCATCAGGTGGGGGAGGCAGCGCAGTGAGGCGCAGGCAGAGCGCAGCCGAAGGCAGCCGTACGGCAGACTAGACGGGAAGGCATGTTGTGTGCTGGCACATGCTGACCTCTGCCAACAGCTCTCCTGACATCCCTGACTATGGCAGTCAGACATGAACATCAGTGTGGGAGGTGGGTCTGCCAACAGTAGGAGGGAGAACTCGAAAGTCTGGGATGAACGTGAAGGGAAATATTAAGTTCATATTAGGGAAAAAAACCACCCCAGCCAAATAAATCCTTAAGAGCCGTGGATGTTCACTGTAGGTTTGCTTCAGTGACTGGTGGGGCCTCATGGCTGGAGAAAGCTCAGTGAAAGCCAGCAGTCAGTGGGCATGAGAACAGACAGGGATTTCTCCTGGAGAAACTTGCAGCCACAGGGGAAACACACCAGGACACAAAACAAGCCCAAAATCAGAGTCTTTCTTCTAATCCAGTTTTAAACATCCAATTACAAGTGGTAAGGTTTCTAACCATTCAATTTAAATGTATGCTAGCTAAATAAGCTTAATTTGGGAGACCATACTTATTTCAACACACAGACTTCACTATTATCCTTTCAAAAATCAAGCTCCAAAGCTGTATCTTGAAGCTGACAGTCACTTCTATGTTGAAGAAACAATTTATGATTTCCCCACCAGCCAGAAGAAAAATAGACCCCCGAGCATCCAAAGACAGAAAACAATGAAGCTTAATGACCTCTTTGTATTGCAAATCAAATTTTCACTTCAAAATACAATCCTGATCTATTAACTGATCTTTCCATGTGGAGTTTTCCAGCAGAACCACTGCTACTGAGACAGACTGTGGAAAAATCAAGAAAAATCCCTTGTGCCATGGTAGACATTTTTTGCCAAGCATTTAGTAGTTCTACAGAAAACTACTACAGTCTCTTCTAACCAGAAAGATGGTTAAACCTTGGGAACTGGGAATAGCAACAGAAATTGCCAGGAAAGTATATTTGGAAGTGTAAGAGAGATGAAATATTTAAATGAGTTTCAAAATTTGGTTGTTCAAACTATTTTTTTTTTCTTACATCAAGAACCTCAGTTTTGTTTTTTCATAAAATCAGAACAAAATAAAAAGAAGTTGTCAAGGTAGTTTCATACTGAAGAATCACCAAACTGGAGTTACGTCATCTTGTATTAAAATTACCAGTTATTGCCACAGTTGGCCTACAAACATTGCATTTAAAAAGCATGAAGAAAATCACTTAAATACATTTTGGGAGTTTTTTTGTTGATGGCCCATGCATGTCTCTTAATACTTACTGCTTTATTTTGGTTTAATTTGTCTAAACCATAATAGGTTTAATTTTTTCAAGCAGTTTTAAAGCAAACTGTTGACACATTAGGGAAAAGACTTCACTGTAAAAACAAGGATTGAGGAAGGAGCCGAAATTTGTCTAAGAGCAGTATCAATATGCACAAATGCACAGACAACTAAAGTTTGAGCCACTGCTCATAAAATCCTGCAATGAGGTAACATGAAAACTATCTCCTGTAGAGGGAAGTTAGAGAGGAGTTCACATATGAACACTTGAGAAAAACTTGTGCTGTGGCTAGAACATTCCCTGTTAGTCTGAGGATAAAGGAAACATTACAACCACAATATAATGCCATATTAAACTAAGAAAACATTTCTTTTTTCACTCTTGTGAAAAGTGATAAGTCTGTGAGTGACTAAAAAGCAAAGACCTTGAAGTCAACAACATCCCCATCTGTTTTATCATGTTTTACAGCTCCAGAATGTCAAACACTTCACATCAGTGTCTCTGCAACCACGATTGTTACTTTCCACAGGAACCAAATGAAGTTTTACAGAGCAAATATTCCACATTTTCATGGATTTCAGAATTGCTTTTCTAGGTCTGCATTGATACACACACTGAATGCCTATAAGACTCCCTCTGAGGAAGAACTGCTGAAGGGACAGGACTAATTGTAGGGTTTGCTCTCCTCTGTGAAGCTGGGGAAAGCAGAAGCCAGGCACCTCAGGAAACTTTGTGCCATGCCGAGGTCTGCACATCTCAGCATCTGAACTGGGAGAATGGGTAGAAAAGGTCTGGGAGGAAGGGGTGTGGTCAAGATTTACTGCTTTCTACTGCTAAGAACTCACACCCCAAGGCAAACCTGCTTCCATGCCAAAATGTCTTCAGCAAAACAGGACTGCAACAGCAGCTCCTCTGCAGCCGTGAGAGGAGCAGTGAAGCCTGCTTGCCAAGGTCATACCTTCTGCAGCTGCAGAAACCTTCACAGAGCCTTGCCATGAAGGACACCCTGCTCCATGCTGCACACTGACAAGGTGCTCCCGCTCCTTCACAGGAAGAGAAATGGGGCATGTAAATCCACCTGTGGTGGAAATGCATCCCCATCCACTACCATGGCAATAGATGGAAGCATCTAGATTTGTCCTGTAAGCCTAGGCACAAGGATGCCAGTAGGAAACAAGTTTGCTACTGGTCTAAATTAAAAATGACCTCATATGTCATTACTTTTCATATTTTCTGCCCAGGAGATACTACAGATGCACATTGAAGGAATCTACTGCTCAACTTGCACAATGCTGACTGAGCTGTACTTCTAAAGTGCATGTAAGTACTTAAATTTTGTCTCACAACAAAAGAGATTGAGTAAAAACCCCAGCAAATCCCACAGTAAAACTAATAAAATAAATCTGTGACATGCTTAACAAATCAACTAGTTGCAACAGCTTTGGTACAGCCTGAGAAGTGCTGAAACCAAATGTTTCCTTATGACATCCATTACTTAAGGTGGATTTCTGAAATATGAAAAGCAGACTTTTGTAATTGAGTTTTGTATCCCAAATAGATCACAGAGGAATTCTTATCTGACTTTTGTGCATAACGCAAGTAACTCCTCTTGGAGTTTGGGTAGTAGTTTGGGTTCTCAATAGTTCCATTTATAACAGCTTGTTCTCAGTTGTTTATAAGTTTTGCCAAGCTAAGTATTTGGGATGAAAATTCCCTGTCTCTGCCTTAGGCTGATTATTATTATTTTTTTATGTTTCAAGTGAGAGGATTTAGTCACTTCAGGAAATAAGACTGAGGGAAAATATATTTTGGCCCTGTTGTGAGGAATAAAAAAATGAAACAAACAAGAAAATCAAACAAAGGTCTTACAAGAATTTTGCTGAGCAGCTCCTGAGTCTCTATTCTTCACAGTTTGAAATTTGGAAGGTAGGGTCCCTCTTGTCATTTTGCAGTTCCCATGAAAAAAGAGCCAGCTTTTTGCCTAGTCACAAGCCTTTCAAAAACCTTATTTGCATAAGCTCGGCACAGAGTCCTCAGAATCTGGAAGTCTAAGTGGCCAAAGATGCCTCTGAAGATGCTGTTTTCCCAGAGCAGACAGGCCTAAGCCAGACTTTTTATTTGCCACTGCTGCTCCCAGATGTTGCAGTCTAATGTGGCATTAGGCACAGGAACTAAGTGGAGGCAGCACTCTGTCCTGGGCTCCAAATGCGGGCAGAAAAAGGGGAGAAGGGGAAGAAAGCAGCCTAATGTAAATACAGAGGAGAACTAGTTCCTGAGGGGCAGATGGATGAGTGAATTGAGACAGGAGATTGACTGTGTAAAAAGATCAAAGAGAAGTGGCATAGGAACACCAAGGAAGGTGAAGGGAACATGTTTGCAGGAGAAGGAAAGACCTTGAGAAGCAGGGAAATTGCCACAAAGAGAGGTTAGGAGGCAGACCTGAGTGACAGCAGACAGTCTGGACACAGCAGGGACAGGTGAGCAGACATGGAAGGGAGGAGAGGCACAGTGGGACATGACTCTCCAAACTAGGTAAGGGCTGCCTTAGAGGAGACTTGGTCTCTCCAGGCAAAGACAAAACTGCCAGTGCTGCATTCTCCCTTGGCTGTGGGTCACTGAGAAGGCAACAATCTACTGCACTAATACTCTCAGCACCTTTACCTCACTTCACCAGCCCATGTGTCTGAGCCCAAACTCTCTATCTAAAATTTCCACCTCTGCAACTGACCTGCAGCCACAGAATATCACATGATAAAATTGCCTTTCTTAGTCTTATTGTGGTTGAAGAAAATAAATTACACATAGAAAATTGTATTGGGAAAATATTTGAAGAATGCATGCTGAAGGGACAAGTTAAGGACATTCAGTTTAGTCAATGTCAAAATGGTTCAGGCAAAGCTGAGGGGGGATGGTGCTTACTGGTGCTGCTCTGGTACAGCTTGTGTTGACCTTGCAAAGAGTGTTATGCTGCCCTTGAGGATCACTTGTGCATTTTTCCACCAGATGCCTCTGTTGACCTGCAGCTATTGCCTGGGAGTAGAGAGAACTGGTCCAAACAGATGAGGTTTTTGCATCAAAATGTGAAATAACTTCATTTCAATGCAGTAAAATGAAGTAAATAAAGGAGAATATAACACGGTTTGGATACTGGAAACTTCTGTAATACAATGCTGTGAAATGTATATTGGCTATTACATAGGCAGCGAAAGAAATTTTAAGTGTTTGGATAAAAGCCCCCAGGTATTTAAAGCAAAAACTAATGGCTATTTTAAAAAGTATCAATAAGGAATTAATCTCATTAATGGAAAAAAACTTTACAGAGGCCCAAGCTCCAAGGTGGATTTTTTGAGCATCTGTAGACAGGAGTGTCACTGCAAGCAGCTCACAGCTGAGCTGGCTCTCTAATCTTTGCTGGTGGAAAGAAATGGCTCATGTGGTTTCTTACATTCAAAGTTTCCAGGTCACCTAAATTCCTCGTAGCCAAAGAAGAGTAAAGCTTCCCCTAATGGTTTATCTTAATCTACCTGATGGTAACTGCTGTTTTAACCTGAGAGTGTAGATGCATTATGTAGTTGTGATCACTGTAAAGAATAAGAGGTAATACAGAAAAAACGGTTTGTTATGGAAAAATAGATGAGGTTCGCAAGAAGGGAACTGAAAGCCTTATGTTTCTATTATTTAATTATTTCCTGAGATGATGACTGAGAGTAATTAGAAGGGATCCCTTAATGACATTGTGTGATCTGGAAGGATCCCCTCCTGCAAACATATAAGTGAGGTGACTTTTGTTTCATAGCACTCTGTTATTCTCGTTTCCTACCTGTTCAAAATAAGCCTTGTTCAAGCCAAAATAATTGCTTTGCAAGCCTGCCTGCAACTTTTTGTTAAGGTGATCCACAGTCCACGAAAAATCTCTGATGCTTTAGCATCTAAACTAGCAGAGGAGCTGAGTAACACTGGTGATGGGCTGAATGTAGCAATTCCAAGGGACATCACAGGTTGGCTTGGTCTGGGGATGCACAAGACCCGTGGTTCTGCAAATCAAGTGATAGAAGAAAGAATCTACAGAGCTGCACTTGCTGCAGGGGACAAATTGCCTTTGAAGGACACAATACAGGTAGGAGTACAAAATTATGAACCACAGAATGTTTGTATCTTGCCATTGTTTCCTCTCTAGCATGAGCTTCAGCTGGTCTTTCACTGTAACATAAGTCAATTAAAAGTTTGAATGCTTCACACATTGTTGGAGCTAAGAAGGGCTGGTCACTAAAAGCAATACTATTCTGTAATCATATCACATGCATTTGTAGACTCATCCCTGAAGTTTGCTTCTGTGGCTTTAGATAAAAAGTTACTTACTTTTTTTGACATTTGGTTAACAGACTAGTGATAAAGAAAATGAACAAATAAAAAAATATATGAAGAATTATGCAAGAGACCATAAATGGCAGATTTAGTATCAGGAATGGCAATTTTAGTAAGTATCTTATAAGAAAGATCATTGCATCCAAATTTTAACTTTGTATCATATATGACGCTACAATATATATAAAAGTTACTTATTTTGGAATGACAGCCATGCATGGCTTCTTTACCTTGTGTCGGCTGCTAGCACATACACATCTGTGCTAATATGATAGTATTCTTTGAATGAGATAAAAAGGAAGGATGACTGAGCCACAGGCTGCTCTGCAGCAAGCAGAATCAATTACCCCCCCAGCCAATTTAATTGATCAATTTCAAATACAGGAAATCTGCTGAGTCCAGTCAAGTCAGAAGGCTCTGTTTCAAAAGCAGATACCTAATACTTATATGAAATCTGTAACAAGCCAGGCAAATTACGAAAGCATTAATATGCCCAAAGAGGAAATCACCTTATAAACACTCATGTTCAGTAGCATATTTACGGCAATTACACTGCTCATGCAACATGTTACCATTTAGATAACGCAACACATGTTGCACAATCTTATCCATGTTTTATGGCCCAATATCTTTTACCAACTATTGTTTGTTGGTCTGTTTACCATATCACAACATCCATCCTGGGCTTGGCAGTGACAGATGTTGCTATACATACTCACAGCAGGATTTTCTGCTTAGCACCACAGGATGCTCTACCTTGGCTCTGTGCAGTACACAAACTGCTAATGCAAAAATCCCAGTTCTTAGTGGCTCTGAAAAGGCATAATATCACTGCACCTTGATTTATTCCAGCAGACTCTTAACCCATGTATTTACCAATACCTTTTTAATTTCCTGACACAACAGGGAAGGAAAACGCTTTCTCTTCCACCAGGGCTTATGTGCAGATGCAGTCAGTGCATCAGTCTCTCAATGATTTGGTCAAAACTTAACAATTACTAGTCAGATTTTCAGGACAAGAACTCTTCAACTCCCTTTCTCCTGAATGCAAACCGGGCACTAGCACAAATATTTCTTTCTTAAAATAGCAATATCCCATCTGTTTAACTCTCGAAAGTGAGAAACTCAGCAGCTAACCCATTACAGAATGTCAAATGTGCATAAGACATGAATTAGTTTGTTGAACAACAGTTACTGGGACCTACTGATGTTTTTGGGTTTTTCAAGCTCTTCCTCTTCAAAATATCTACCTCCAAAACTGAAGTGATATCATTAAACATAGAAGACTAATTGGCAGGCTTCTCAGGGAGTAGGCAGGTAACGGTGAATTTTCTTTAAAGGGCTCATGATACATATGCTCATTTAAGACTATCTTGACTTAATGTGGATAAAGAGTGGGCATAAGAGCATGAAAAATCTGAAGCCAGAATAAAAGTAAGACTAAAAGAATTTAGCTTTTCACTTTTTAAAGATAAATACCTGGAAAAAAATACTTCATTTAATAGAACTGGTAGCTTTGCAGTCCATACAGGC
>VZTR01002956.1:48919-63321 GCA_013400775.1 Chaetops frenatus
GAGATCCATTAGCCAAAAATCTGCAGCACTGCAATGCAAACATATTAAAAATATTGATCTTGCAGGCTACTGATGTTTTGATTGACTTTAATGTTTGTAAGCAGCAATAACAGAATTTCAATGACTGAAACAAACTTTTGATTAAAATTATAGATTTTAATTTTTTTTCTATTTTACTGTTTCAAAGGGTATTGCATGGTTTACTTGTTTGCTGTAAATGATCACTGTAGTAAATCCTTACTCAGTATCTCATTTGTAAACATTAAGGTCTGTTCCAGGTAACACATCTTCAGTTACACTTCCTATCACTTTTGATGTTTTGATTCCCCTATATCACATATATAACAGCAGGATGGGCAGTACCAGATGTATTTTTGCAGCATTTTCCTTTCTAAATCCTCACATCTTGTGAGTTTCTGCTACCAGCAGCAACATTAATTTGACCTCACTTTTTTTTTCTTCACTATCCATTAAACTTCGGCTGATTTTTCCACAGCAGCTGGCCAGGATTTTTCTAAAGCCATCTTCCTAATGTGGTTCCTCCTTCCAAAATAAATATCTTACATAAAATACGGATATTTTCTACATTCTGGGTCTTCCTACCTTGGGTATGAATATGCCTTCATTGCCATACAGTCTGGGTGTTCCACCACCTGGATCACATTTACTATCACAGGAGGGAAGAGGCATCCTTGCTTTAGGGATGGGGAAGCCAAGCATTGATTAATTACAGGGATGCCTTCAGACAACCTGATTCCCACCTACGTGCTGAAGGCTATGATGAAGTACCTCCAAAGGAAGAGGTTTTCTTCAGAAGACACCAGTACTGATGACTATCTTAGGCTGTCCAAATGGTTGCTTGCTGGGGGTGACACGTGGTTGTTTGCTCTTGTATGCTCTGGGCTAGTGCCCAGTTACCCTTTTGCCTTGGGGCTGGGTAAATTAAATAGGCATATTTGGAAAACAGAAGTGAAATAAACTACTGCAAAGAGATACCAGAGATAGGTCTTTAAGACCTTTGTCCCAAGAAGACTGTTCCAACTCATGGAACCTGCTGCACCACCTGTAAATCTCCAGTGCTCCATACTCATACAGATAGTACCTATGTACACGCCTGTGAATAGACAAGCACCTGACAGCACAGCTACAGCTTCATCATTCTGGTGCCTAGCACAGGCATATGTCAACTGAGGCTCCTTGCAGGTTTGCATTTCCATGATCCAATATTACAGCAGCTGAAGATACATCCCCTTGGACAGACCATGTGATTTTTTTTAAAAATCCCTCTTCCTGCTGATATCCAACTCACCAACTCTATAGCCCAACCTGCCTCCTGTGTCCAGTGGGGAAATATTACCTGAAGGAAGAATTACTTAAGGGATGAGGCATGTGGACACACTTGCACTATGCAATAAAGCAAAAGAGATGTGGTTCCTATATAGCATTTAACACAACATCCAACACCAAGGTACAGCTCCAGGACCTAAATCCTCTTACAAAGTCACTGCATGAATGGGGCTGGGTTAAGACTACCTCCACGCATCCCACAGGCTGAAGCTTTCCAGTGGGGTGCAATGCCCAAAAGACCTGTGCCACCAACCCCTAAAACCTTCTGGAAAAGCCTTTGAGCACTAACCCCTGTCGCTGGCTCTGCAGCCCCATTTGATGTTTGTTACTATTGATTGTCCACTCTGAAATCTTGAAACAGGAAAAGCAAATTAGCATTACTAAGAGGCTACATAAAGGAAGAGGAAAGCCAAGCTCAGCTCTGCTGTCCCGCTTCTTTCAGTGCGGGACATAAAGTGCTCCATGATTGCTGTCAACCCTCTTAGAGCAGGCAGTGCTTTGTTGGCACTTCGTGATCTTAGAAGGACTAAGAAACAAAACTGCCTCTAAATATGGAATTTTTCAGGCAAAGGACAGACCACTTCCCAAACCAGGCTGAGATCTCTTCCACAGAGAAAGAGTCGTATGGCAGAGTAGTTCTGTATTGACCACAACCTTGTCTAAAGACTGTTAAACTTCGAGTCTTCAACCACCTTCAGATAAAAAAAACCAAAACAAAAAACTCAAGCCCCAAGACCAATACACTAAAAAAGGGGACTGTTATGAGCCTAACTACAAAAAGAAATTCAAAAGGATTGGTAACATTACAAATGGTATTCTACTGTAGCTGCACTGTAAACATGCATCAATTTATAATCCTCAAAATTGAAATACCTTGCTCTCCAAACACATGCAGAACAGGCAGTTTCAGTACAAGCTTTTTTTATGTACTCTGTCAATATGTCTACAAACGGTCTGAAAACTGCTCCAGAATGGGGAGCATATTTGAGGGCTCCAGCACACAAGCTTCCTGCAGACTTGGATGCAGGAATTTTAACTGCTGCTGCTCTCTGCTGCTTGTCCTGCCTCTCTGCTGAGCAATCACCCCCAAGTAGAATTTTCAGAAATGAACATATCCATCACATTAATACAATTTTTTTTTCAGCTTAATATTGTCATCTTGCAGGAATTTGCATATCCCTCTGAAGACTTTGGTAGAGGAGAAGTAGTCAGAAAACGGATGGGCTGAGGCTCAGGCAGTTAAAAAGCCTCAAATTCTTCACAAAGTCTGTCTCCACATATATTTTGGGGCCAAGATCATGAACTATGAAGTCAGGCCCTTGCCTATTAAAATATATTAATTTAATATTTTCTGTATGATTTTGACAATATCAAACAGAAGCAATTCTGGCTCTGCCGTGAGTTGAGTGCTGCAGACAGATGTGAAAAGCTCTGCATCTCACAAGCCATACTCCAAGCCCCTATTTATTAATTCTAAGTAATGCACGGGACAGAGTACAAAACGTTCATACCATTCATTTATTTGCATATTCATCTTGTCTATCACAACAAGGAGACAAATTTAGAATGTTTTTTGTAAGATTTGCCTTCAGTGTCTAGCTGTTAGAGTAATTGCTAGTGAATTACTATTTGCATGAAACAGTCTATTATCCAGTATTACCCATTGAAGCAGATGGCCCTTATTTCATAATGTAGACATACATGGTGTCTCTCTCCTTGCTGCCCATCCAAGTTCAGGACAACCATGGCAGACCTGGGTGAGGAGAAGGCCTGCATGCCGACCCTTGAACATGCAGACTGAGCTCAGTTTCTCTCCAGATGGCTAATGCACTTTTGCCTCTACTAGCTTCTGAAAATTCACGAAGTAATAATGAGGATGATGTAAAAATTGTGTGATCTAAACAATAATTTAGGGGTTCTTGTTTCTTGCTGATGACAGCTGAAAAAAAATCAAGTTTCTTTTCCACATCACTGGATGGGCAAAAAAATCTGTTTCAAAAACTGCAAGACCAGAAATTGATCAGTAAACAAAATACAGACCACCACTAACTCATGACAAAACTATAAGTAAAGGATATAGTAGTTAGAATCCAGTATTTGTAATACTACACACTAATCACTCCTTCACTTCTGGTATGACAATTTGCTGATGACCTGAGATGTCCCTACCATCTATGCAACAACAGCTACTGCCATCTATACTTAATACCATTATCCATGAGGAAATTCAGGTAGATTAAGAGGCAATGGAGTATATCATATAGAAAAAGTAATGTATCTGGAATTGGCAAGCAGAGATTTGAATAAAGGCTCTGCCAAGCCATGGCAATGGCCACTTCCAAAAAATTAGTGACACCTTTGGTGGACTGACTCCTCTTCCCACCAGATGCTATAATGTCAACTCTTCCCTTTGGCTGTGACAAATGGCATTTAACCCTCTTCTGGACTGAACCTAGAATGAAAAGACATCTAAATAGAAGTATTTAGGAGGTCTGTGACTTGTTCTGTACTTTTCTGCAGCTCCATACCAGAGTAGAGACTGCACACAGGGTCTCCTACAGCAAGGCAAACTGCATGCAATCAGCCTTCAAATGAGGGTATTAAATTGGCCTGTTTTGTTACCTCAGGCTTATTAAAGTGCCTGTAACTGTCTGCTTCTATATAAGAGACTGGTATCTGCCCCTGAGCAAGAATAACACTCAAAGCAACCCAAACTGCTGTCCTTGTTTGAGTCACTGCATGCAAACCTTACACTCTGCTACCAAAGCAAATTACTCAGGGCGCCCGAAAAAGATCGACAGAGGTATGCTATGACCTCTGTGATTGTGTGATTCCAGTGAAGCTTCAGAAGAGAAGAGAGGGCTGCCTGGGCCAGTCTCTTAGTGCAGAAACTGATGGTCAAACACAGGGAGATGCTAGACATCTGAAAAAGCGCTCAGCATCTTCATATCCCAGTGACACCAACAGTGAAATAAACTCTTGTGCTCAGAAGTTTCTTGACTGATTCATTAAATCCCACATGGCTGAGTGAAGGATGCATATTCTGAATAAACAAAGCAATCACACACAAATCCTGTAGGGTCAAAATGTTTTCTCTTATTTAATCTTAAAAAAGAAAGAAAATGACACCCTCTCCAAGTGAATTAAGACATCACCGTGTACTAAGTATCTCCTCAGTTTATATACAATATGAAGAATCAATTATAGATTCAGAAATTCTTAAATGATCTGCAAGCTTTCAGGATTTTTTTGCAGCTAGTTATGTCTTTCATGGCAAGCCTTGAAGACTGAGTCACAGAAAGAGCTTGAAACATAAAAGCATAACTTAAAGAAGTTTGACAGAAACACAATAAAAAAGCCAAACCAAAACAACTTTTTGGCACTAAAAGCATATGCCCTGCCCCCTGCAGCTAAAAGTGACATACTGAGAGTTCATGTTCTGTTAAGAACTACTATTTTCAAGCATGGCTGGTGATTTTGGACAATTACATTAAAGAAATCTTCAATCTGGCAGTTTTCTCACTGCACATTTACTAAAGCATCCCCACTGTCCAAAATCCTGTCTGGGGATTCTGACATCATGGAAGGAAAAAAAAAATTAGAAGATTCCCAAGGTACTGTTTTGATCTGTTTTATGCATTTTTCCCCCTAGCCATATCATTATTCCAATCCACTCCAAGGAATATGTCGCAAATGTAAGAGCACTTTGCTCCTTTCTTTCCTAGGAACAGAATGGAAATGAAGCTGGCCACAGCCCACACAATGCCTGTTAAAGGCTGTAGTGTTCTCAGTGAAGAATTATTTACAAGCTGTAAGATTAGGAACTAACTGAGCAGCACAACTTGTTTCACTAATTTCACTTACTGCAAATCACTAGCCTTAGGATGTTCTGGAGTTAACATGAACAAACATACTTCAACTTTTACTCTTCCATGTTTTACTATGGCGTACAAATGGTTTGTTTACTTACTATAAACTACATGCATCCATTTTTTCTTTTTATTTTCCTGTTAGCACACAAAGACATCCAGATTTCAAGCTGTTTGTGATACAGACGTACTCAAGAAACTCATAAATGTACTGTTCATAAACACTTTACTAAGGTATATTTGTTATTCCCTGTGTGTGACAGACCACTTCAGCAATGCAATATATGTGTTTCACTTCCTGACTGGGAACGCTCTGGACATCAAAAAAAAGTGACAAGGGATAGTATGCTCCTGGTTAACATCTCCTTACAGACTTTCTTTTGCTATTGTATGTCAGACTGGAGAGGATACTGTTATCAATAAACGTCAGTCCTCTACATCTGGACAAACATAATAGATAATGTCACCCAACACACCTGCCAGAAAGCAAACCTAAAGATTTGGGATATTAAAAAATATTTGTATTATACATTACTTAAACAGCTTTGCATGATTTTATTATATAGTGTTTATTTTATCTTTTAAAAAGACAGCAAGGATGTGTTCAAAATTATGAAAACAGCTTAAAAACCGAACCTGACAATTTGTGTCATCTGGATTTTCAGTTACTTAGCTTTCTTTTTCTCTGCCCATTCATACAGCCGTGAACAAGCAGGTGTCACACAGATGTTGCATGGTCCAGGCCCTGGCCCACAGCAGGACCTGATGCCCCTACATCCCTTTTGGCAAACATCTGTCTGTCCTGTTCTTAAACACCTCCTCCATGGAGCACCTGAAGGCAGTAACCCCAGATATACCATTAGAAAGTTTCCTTTGGTGTCAAAATTTTCCTGCTGTGATTTTATTCCTTTTTGTACTATTTACCAGGAGTGCAGAGAACAGAATAGTCCCTTCCTCTTTGAAACACTATTTCACAAACCCAATGATTTCTAACATGTTTTTTTTTCTTTCAGTCCTCTTCTTTTAGGTTAAATCTTTTCCTGCTTTTCACCCTTTTTCTTAAGGCCACATTTTCTAGACTTCTCATCACTTTTGTGGCTTTCCTTTTCAGGTTTTCTAGTTCTCTTTTTCCATGAGCCGTGCTGCCCATCAGCATACACGGCCTTCAGACTGAAGCATCACCAACAGATTTGTAAGCTATAGGCTTATTTAGACATGTCTGTGAAAGGTTACAAAAATTTATCTGCAACCAAGAGATGAGGCCATCTTTGTGCCTGCAGAACAACTTTTACATGTCTCCCATAGGGAAATGCAGGGCGCAGCCAGAAGTTACCCAGCTGTGCGCACAGCTGCCAGGCTGTGGAGAGCCACCAGAACATGAGACAACCTGTACAGATACATACTGAAATGCCAAAAAATTTGGAAGAAGCTCAAAGGGGTCACAGTCAGCCTCGGTTTCTTTATGCATACCCCTTTGCTGTAGAAAATCATGGGGCCAGAGATGAAGATCACCAAGTCGTTCAGCACATCTCAAGAGATTTCTCATTCCTGTAAAGAACCCGGGGGTGCACTCACATCCATGCAGATTCAGCTAAAAAAAATATGCCACCTCTCTGATGCTCAGATGCTAGTAGTTAGCCCAGTTCTTGTGCAACAGACTGTACTTTTGCCATGGATAAATATGTGTAAGGTAAACCTTACAGTTCTTGTCTGCAAGAAAAGGAAACCAACTCCGACCTTGTAAATAACTTGTGTATGTCCTTGCACACATATGCATACCAAGATTTTTATGTGTGCAAATGTTGTGTTGCTATTTATTATAGTTCTTGTGTTGCTAGTGGGGTTTTTTTTGTATTATTACTTTATTGCCTCTAGTCATTATTAACTCTAGTTAATAAAAAAAGTATCTGCATTAAGTGAAGGTTCATCTCTCTCCCTGGTGTAACTGTACCCCTGCTAATCTATCTGCTACCACAGTGCCTCACTACAACTTTCATGGGAAGCAGGTGGGCTGAAGGCATTGAACATCCTGACACCTGTGGTCCAGTTTCATAATGCCCCCTTGTCTTGGTTTAAGACAATTTGAAGGAGAATACCCTGGAACGAGGTGCTTCCCTTTATGGGTTCAACCAATCCCTTTCCACCCATAAGGAATGAGTATGAGCAGACGTACATAAAAAAGCAACAGTTTACTAACAACAAGAACAGCAATAATCAAGAAATAACAGCAAATAATCACCAGATACAACAGTGCTAAACCTCGCAGACTCCCCAGAACAAAGAGAGACCCAAAAATGTTGGGGATGTCCCTGAGTGCATGGTTTGAAGGACAAAGGGAAAAGAGGTGTAAGTCTTCCCTCACCACCCTGCTTATCTCTCCCTCAGCCAAAGTTCTGCAGAGAAAGGCAGCTGGCACACTCTGATGGTAGCTAGAAACTTGGTCAGGGCCAGAACATGTGGAGGGACTTTGCCTTTCTCTTGGCAGGAGACAACCAGGAGCAGGCAAGGCAATGTGTCTGGGCTAGGATGACCCCGCAGACTCCTCTGCTCGGCTGGGTGCCCATGGCCAGTCGGAGTGCCAGCAGCGGGCAGGCACCTATGAAACTTGCTTCCAGGAAGCTGAAAACTGCTAACTGAAGCCTCTCTGTGAGATGAGAAAAAAACTCCAAACCCCAAAAAGAGAAGCCAAAAAAGAAAAGACTCTGCCTAAGCAAAAACCAAGAAGCCAGTGAGGCAAAACCATGTCACAACATGNAGACAGTAATAATTTTGGGCACACGTAGCTATGGAATACAATAACCTTTTGGGTTACCACGACACCCCCACTGAGACAAAGTGGAGGACAGGAGCAGCCCTGCAACACCTGTGCTAATGCTGCTCATCATGATAAGTCATTGGGGAGCTACTCTGAGCAGATTTTTGGAGACGAATGATGGATTGCTAACAACAGCAGGACAGGAAGAGTAAAACAAATGTACTTTCTACAGAGTGGAAAACCCAGAGGCAATATGCTACCTCCAAGCAGCAAGAATATTAAGAAAGGCAAGTATGTAAGATGATTAGATCAAGACTTCCTTATGTAAACACCAGGGATCAGCACAGGTCAGAAAAAGTTAAAATATACTGAAAACCCATTGGCTTAGAAATCTCCTAAAGGTTTTGAAGTTCACAGAAATGCAAATTTTCTGTCAAACTAGAGAAAGTGTATGAACCAAAACACACAGAAAGCTAGGATACTTCTAGAATTCTGCAAAGGCCCAGTTTTTGCACTTCAGATTTTTACTTCTTGCCTATATATGCATATGCAAAATCTGAAATGAAATTATTTCCCGTTTATCTTACCTAGAGACAGGTATATCACATGAGCATGGTGTTTCTGCCAAAAGAGATTATAAAACTTCCTGGAAGATGGTCATCATAGAGGAAGAGAGCACACATGCTTAATTACAAGTAAGCAATTAGAAATAAGATAATCCTAAATAATTAAAACAGTGGATCCACCACGAAAGCAGTCCATCCCACAGTAGGTCATCCCTTCAGTATGTAAGAGGAATTTGAGATGAAGCAGTAGCTCAACTGGGCAATGCTGCCTGCAATCGTTACACTGATGCTCCCATTTTTAATTTTTAAGAAAGTAATCTGTGAGTGCAGATAAAATATGGAGGTCTGTAATCCCCTGGAGTGATCTTGTCACAACATGTGTTACTGCAGTTCTACACTTTTACCTTTGTACTTTGTTGTATGTAGCAGAGCAACATAATTAACCACTAGTAGGTAGTGTTTATGTTAGTTCTCAAAAGGTTAAGAAGCTGATTATAGCTAAAATCAGCTTTGCCTGGGGCTTCAGTGGCCCTGTGTAATCAAATTAGACAAGCAGGGCACAGTGTCACCTAACACAAACCATGGCACTTTCTTCTCTGTTTTGACCTTTTTCATTAGATGAGCAAGCCAGGTTTTAGCTTAGTCCAAACATTTTGAACAGATTAGTTCCCAATAAACTCTGAGCGTAAGTCAGGCATTCATCCACATCCTTTTCTTGAGTGACTCAGAGAGATCATACTCAAGAGGTTCGTCATTAATAAACTTTGCTTGTCCCCAGAATAACCTCTTTAATTAATTATTCTTTTTTTTTGGGGGGTAGTATGAGGGTCAGGTGGGACAAGGTTTCAAAAGGTGAACAGCAATTACTTCAACTCACAGAATATCTTTAGCCTCAATATTTACTTCAGCCATTTTATTATTTTGATTGTAGAGTTGCAGAACGACAAACACATAACTTCCTAAACACAGCAGAGAAGGCATTAGCATTTCTCAGCAGCCACGGGTAACCTGCTTGGCAGAATTGCGGCTCACTCTCTCTACATACCTTCACTGCTCTTTGAAGTCAAGCAAGGTGAATGCTATAATGGAGGTGTTTAAGGAGGTTTAATAATGTAGACAGAGGACCAAGCCAGCCTGACATCAGAAGAACATTTTCCACACCATCGTATCACAACTAAATTTAAATGTAGGCTGCAGTGCCTATTGCTTCCATAATCTTGCCATCTTTGAACATGAAGGGAACAAAAGATTAAAAAGGCAAAGAATATATAAAGAATAATAACGGGAAATTTAGATAACAACCTGTGAGTTAAGGAATTCACTATGCTTTCCTGAATTTTCCGCACTAATCTAAAATAATTAGTTGGATCCTACATATTTGATCTGTAACTTCAAGTCCAGCTCTGCTTGTGGATGTACCTCAGCTGACACAACATTTATATTGTGAAAGTATGCATATGAAACAATAGCTTCTGCAGATGACTTGTGCATAGTTATTTGTAGACAAAAAAATCCAAGTTTGTCATTTTAATTGATTTATTCATAAATGAAACTTACAAAAATCATGCCTCCATGCTTGCACACCCTTGTTGGTTCCTGCTAATCCAGCAGCTTCATGAATTTGTATGTGGTTATCCTGCCTTGTCACTGCTGTGTGAGAAAGTTAATATATCAAGTTGAACATAAGGATAGGAGACATGATGTCCTCCTCTATTTTCAATGAACTTCAAATGACTGTTTTGTTACCAGTCTGCACAGTTCATTTGAGAGAAATGCATTTATTAAGAAGAGAAAAAAACTATCACACAGCAAAATAAATAAATGTATTGATGGAGCGTCTGTAATTATTACAAATAACCTTACTTTTGATTGCATCATTAGCCTGCCAGGAAGCTCCCATCGACCCCTCTACAAGTTTAAAGCAGAGTCATGTTCTTCAGAGAGAACATACACAAACCATATATATGTTACAGATTTAACAGTAAGTCCTTGTACACTTTTTTCACATGTCAGCTTTTTAGAATATTCTCAACTGACTGTGGTACACAATAATTCAATTATTTACATCCAGTGGCAACCACTATCCAGGCAGAACAGCCTATTGTTTGCCTTCCCATTTCTTTACTGAGATCTGCCACATGTCTGATGTAGAAGCACATAATTTGTGTGTGTGGGTGAGGATAAGACAACCCCCTGATGGGACACTGTGGCCACAAACAGCAGGTCGGCACCATGTAGGGCCATCCCTGCTGTCCCAGCTCAGCTGGGAGAAGCCACCAGCATCCCTACTGCTGCCTAAATCCTTCCTTGTTAAGGGGAGAAATAAAGGAAAAAAAAAATCAACTTTAAACACCCGCAAAGGCATTTTCAAAATATAAAACTATGTAAGGAAGCACAGAAATTCTCCTTAATGGATGATTGTGTCTTTCAATGGTAGTTTCTCTTCATTGTAATTGAATGTCTGTAAATGGATTAATGGCATTTAGCTCTACAATGATCTGTACTGAATATACAAACTTACATGAAACACACTCAAAGACCATACTCATTCCTAACTTCCTATTAATATGCCATCTGCAAAACCAATTGTATTCAGAAATTAATGTACCATTTTAGAAACCCCAGACATAAATCTCCCAATCAGAAAATAACAATGTACCAATTTAAAGTGTTGAACAATATTAATACCACAATAAATCACCACTCTGGTACATTTTAGCCTTCTCCTATCAGTTCAGAGAATGTAGCACAGCCCTGTGCTACTACAATTGAGTTGTTTTCAGGGACTCCCAAAGTATAAATACAAAAATGTTGCCTCCAAGATCTCTACCACCAATATAAAAGAATCAACAATACTGCAGCAATAAATGGTGATCATTGCCTCAGAGTGGCATACTGTTTTGAGGTACATGAGCAGGTATCTCTGCAGATCTGAGGATGTGGACTGCTGCTATGAAACACAGATGGGAACTAATTCATTGTATGTGAATATATGTGAATATGTGAAGATATCCTGGAGTGTCATGGCACTGCTGGTTGTGTCAAGCTACAGGTAACATCTGGACCTCAATAACAGCCCACACAGCTCGCACACTTCATTCAAGGGTTGTTACCCCGGGGTAACACTCTCTCAGGGAACTTCCTCAAAGCAGACAGCTTTATTAGAGTCAGCCAGATGAGAGTGTGCATATGTAAATCACTGTTGAATTTGTACTAAATCTTTAATGTCTTAATGCCTTCATTTGCCTTTTTCCCCTGACTTTGACATTGCTTCAGTGTGAACAGCTATATTTAATTTACAAGTTTTTCTGGCTATTTTTTTTCCCCCTCCCCAAAATCAGAAGGCAGGAAGTAGATGGGTGTAACTTAAAGAGGCAGCTGAGATGAGCTGCTGGCAGGGTGAAGTGGTAGGTTTTAGTAATAGCTGGAAGCCGTAAGTGGTTCTAAGCTTTGAAGTCAGTGCAGCTTTGATGTTCTACTCCCATAGTAAATCGCAAGATAGTCTTGAAAGAAAAAGATTTCCCAAATACCATCCAAGTGTCATTGCTTGTGAAATCCTTGTATGATTTTTTTCCCCCTCTGTTGAACTTTAAATCTATCATTGGGCTGCTCTCACTCCCTCTCTGCTGGCCTATTTTAAAGTGTCTTGGTTAAAAGGATAATTATACCCATGCTCGAATTGGTGGAGGTAAGCAGCTTGCTGCATGTTATTTTGCTTTGCTGAAATGCTTCTGAGGATTTTCCTCCCCAGATCTACAGTACTCAGACACCATGAGGGACCACAGGGTGGTATGCTGGAGCAACAAAGGGCAGAGGCTGTAAGCCAGAGAAGTATCTCTGCTGGTGTATCCAGGGAGGTCTGCTTGTCTCCTGTCCATGGAAACAGCCGTAGCTCTCCTGAGACAAAGTACCCACGAGGTGACGAGGAGGAAATACCCCTCCTCTGCTCTGCCCATTGCTTTGGGAGAAGCGACTGCATGGCGCCTGAGAAAGAGGCTTCACTACTGAAATTCAGCCATGTACATTGAGATTGATGGGAGAGATGCAATGCTCAGTCCAACGGGAAGAAACATCAGCAGGAATAGGTAAGTTTTCTTGATGGGTATTTGTCTCCCATACCAAAAAACCACAGGGGGAATATAGATTGATTTTTCCCCATAATGTAAATTGTCATTGAATTGCTTAACCAGTATGAGCTTTCACATTTAGTGAAAATAGAAACAAAACTGTGTTTGGACAGTTAGGTTTAAGAAAGCAACTCATAAAAGCCTTTTCTTTTGGAAATGGTTGTACAATGCCCAATGTATTTTATTAGCTACATTTTAAACCTAATCCTATGCCTCAAATGTCATACACAATCTACATGACAAAGCACATCAAAACAACCATTTTCAATGAGTCTGAAGCTAGTAGGGCAAGAAGGTTAAAATGGTTTAAACCAGTTTTTATTACCCATCAGAAAGCTGTTTACCTGGGCACACATATTTAAATGGAAAAGGGAGACAGCTGTCCCTGGCCATGGTGAGTGGTAAGAACTACCTGATCTTTAAGGTCCTTTGCAACCCAAACCACTTCATGAGCCTGTGATTTTATGATCAGAAAGACCATGTCTGTCTAAATGGACAGAAATAAAAGAAAATTATATGCAACCAGTAAAATACAGGAGACTAACATGTCCAGGTTAGAGGTCACTGAAGATTTCAGCCATTCTCAGAAGATACGGTAACAGACTACGGGAGGTGATAGATTGCCCACCGATCTGTTCAAAACTTTTGTAGTCTGGTGATGACTTCTATCCTGCTCTTTCATATCAGTTGGTACAATTACATTCTATCAGTGCACTCAAGCCAGACTCTGCAGACTTATAAAGCAGAAGTGAGACATGAAATGGTCAAATACTGCCCTGTACACCATAGGCACTCCTGACTCTGAGCAGTGTCCTGTGTGGTCCTGTACAGGTACAACCAGCAAAATGCTAATTACATTACGCACCTTCAGGAAGCTGGTGGTGTAGCTTTTACTGGGGCAAGCAAAAAGCTAAATATGCCAAAGCTTAAACTCCAGTTTGTCTAAGTGGGGTCTGACAACAGTGTTGGAACAAATTCAGTTCCAAAAACTGTTTTAATGTGCACTGGAATAACGATAACCAAAGTAAAGCTGTAAAGTGCAACCTCTCATAAATATTGCATATCCAGCACCGAAATCAAAGAAGTAACTTGCTGTTGCTGCCAGTGAACTTGAGTGAGGGAGTGTGGGATTAGATGTGGAGTCTATTTGCATTAATTTTGCATCAATATCCATATTAATTCTAACACAATATTGTATCGAATTTGGGGACAGCACTCATCTCAGTCTCCTGGGCGAATGAAGTATCACTTGTAGAGCTTCAGTAAATCATTTAGTAGCATTAAAAAAGTCAAGCATGAAATCAGAGGAAAAGTTTAGAAAAAGAAATGTAGCACAGAAAAATCATACCAGAATTAACAAAATATGCAATGAAAGAACCTGTGTATGGAAAGAATAACTATTCAAAATCAATTTCTACTTCCTCAAAGAATAAATTTTACATGGTTGATAATAGCTTTGGATGACAAATAATTTCACCTGGGACTGACTGTACCTCTGTTATCAAGATAACATTATTTATCTGTGGGTGCAAAATACAAGCTGTGAATACAGCTAAAACCATACAAATTAAAATGTCACTCCAGTGAAGACACAAATTGGCAGAAACCAGGACTTGCCTGTATCATGTAGCAGAGTTCTACAGTGAGACAGTCTCACAGCAGGTGATATAAATGCTCATACTTCTATTTCACCTGGAATTTCTAAAACTTTACAAAACATAAAATTTATGATCAACAT
>VZTR01002991.1:0-17352 GCA_013400775.1 Chaetops frenatus
TCCTATAACATTTGGTCTAATATTTTCTATAACCTTTGTTGAATTACTGCCTTTACCATGGACCAAGTTGATTCAGGAGCTGTTCCATCTGCCACTCAAAATATTTCACTCCCATCAGTAGAATGAAGCCTTTCTAGGTCTTTCAATGCAGAGCCACAGGAATGAAGGGAAAACCCATGGGAATTGTTTTAGGAGTGTAAATGAAAATTGAGGTTCATGTTGTGAAATTATTACTGGGAGAAGTGAGGTGCTGCTTTTGCTGATGTAGTGGAATAATGCAAGTACCAGTTTAAAATTTTACAAGTTCCTCTGACTGGAACATAAAATTAAACACTGCCATCTGAACAATCTAGCACTCCCCACAGGTCTCTATGCACCTTGGGGATATTGGCTTAGAAGAATTTTACTTTTCTTAACTTTGGGAAGGTAGTCATTCACAGATATAAAAAGTAATGCAAGATATTCATGATGGGGGAGATCTTCTGAACTTTTCTTGACTGTTTTATATGAACTTTTTCTCCACCAGTATGGCAAGGCAGATTTCCAAAGCAGCCTACTTGAGTTTTGCTGCTGTTAGATATTAATGGTTGAATCCCCTGTGATGCTTTGAAAGGGTACACTTGTATGGATAATAAAGTAGTTACTTCCCTTGTTCACAGATTGTTTTTTGGAGGAAGAGAACTACAAAAGCATTGCTTCCCATAAGACAGAAACAAGGCCCACATATCATCCTTCCTTCCTTTCTTCCAAACAGGCTGTTTCTTTGTTGCACCTGGAAAGAATGCCAGAATCCCAGTTGATAAAAACTGGATTTCAGTGAAATCAGAGGGGAACATGAAATCATCGAAGGAACAGACCATAGAGAAACTCTATAGCACAAATTAAGGAAAGGTTCTTATCTGTCACAGCCTAATTGGCTGGGGCCTACTGTTTTACATATCAGATGTCTCCCTGCTGCTCAGAGAATCTTGAGTGAAGTAAATCTGTGCCAGAAATAATTTATCTTTGTATGTGTTTATGTGTCCATAGATCACAGGGTGGCCTGCTTCCTATCCACTGCAAGCATCACCCTGATGTGAAGAGGGTACTTGTGCATCTCTGCTAAAGAACAAAGTGCTAGCAGTCAGACACTTACTCCTCTTTATTGGGTCACATGTGGGTGAGGGTTCTCTTAAGTGCTCCAGTATTGTGGAAGTCAGTTTAATGAGTGCACTCTGTAAAAGTTCAAGCAATTATATGTAATGCATGATGAACAGTATGACTTCCACATGTTCACATGTAATGCATGTCAGATTTCAGTTGGAAAACAAAACAAGCCCCTCAAGGTTGCAGTCTGCTCTTTAGAAGAGCCACATGTTGTAACCTCAGAACCTCAAAATATCAGCTGTTTTCTGTGCATGATGAGAGCAGTGGAATCTGTGCCATATTGTGGCCTTTATTTCCTGGAATCTGGCTGCAGTAATGATCAGATGTGTGCTTCTGCCAAGTGCAGTTGGAGTTTGATCCACATTCAGGTCAGTGAATTGATTTGTGCTTTTTTTTCTGCACAGCATATTTCATTCTGACATAATTTTTGTGCAGGGTATAACAAAGATAAATATGTAAATAAAGAACAAAATTTTCTAAAACTCATCTGTGGCTGCTCTTACTTTTAGGCAACATGAAACTACCTATAGACAACAAATGAAGTCAAGGACCATTGTATTCTCATACTGGTAGCCTTTTTTTGAAGCATTTAAAATCCTAATACTCTGGACATGTGAAAGAAGCAGATTTACACCTTCCTAGAAAGAAGAGCAGGAATGACCACTCACTGTTGCCAGGAACTTTTGCCTTTGTCATAAGAACCTCTCAAGGAGCCCAGGTACTCTTGTTTCAGTCCTTTAGCACAGATTTCATGTCCCACACAAATTTCCTATCCTATTTCTTGTGTCTGTTTCTGCTGTTCTTATCCACTGCTGATGCCATCTTGATTATACAGAGTGCTAATTTTTTTTCAAAGCTGTAGATGTAAGTTACCACTCACAGTAAACTGAGCCTGAGCCATTCAGGAACTGCTTCCCTGTCTCTTCTGGTTCATCTTTTCCTGCCATCCGGGCAATGGCCCACAGGAGGCAGGTAGGGCTAAAGGCAAGAATAGCAGCTGCCTCAAGTGTCAAACACTGGTCTGTTTGTATTCATGAGTTATGCACCAGTTCAGTCAAGAAAAAGTTCCAAATAAGCATTATTAAATACTAAAAGGACAGTGGGAAAGCCTGGTTGAACCACTCAGGTTCTCAGTCTCCAACTGGATGTCTTGGAATTATTCCTTTGCATTGAATTATTGTCATGGAATTATTCCTTTGCAGGTGAACCTATTTGTATGAGAAATGTGCCCTCAGGCCCTGCAGTTTTGAATTATCTCAAAATGTGTTAACTGTGATTTTGCTGAGGATTGCAATGTTTCTTGCAAAGTTTACATGAAAGGTTTGGATTTGGTTTTTTTTCTGCAGCTACGGAAATGTCACAATCTGTTCTGAAACAAATCACCTTCCTGGGAGCTTTACAACTATTCAGGTTAGTTTCATGTAAGTTCTGTGGAATATTGCCATCAGATAAATAGACCAACAATACTGAAACAAGACATTTGAATATTGCACTTGGAAGCAAAACATTTTATATATTGAAATAAACTTGTACGTATGTAATTTTATGTAATAGAACATTATTGTGATTATAGGCAAAGGTGTCCAACAGGGTGAAGCAAATGCTTGAAAGAGTTTTCACTTTACTATTTGCTTTTGGTGTGGTTGGTATAAATTGCTTTTGTTAGTTTACTAACAAGGGTGGGAAGAGGCCAAGTACTATGAGATTAATTTAAAGCTAGCTTCTAGCTCAGAAGAATTAGACACAAGAGAGCAACTTCAAGGTGTCTGGCACATATCAGCATTTTATTTCATTGTAACACAAATATTGCACATGTATTCATAAAACACATTTGTTGGGTTTCCTTTGAAGTTTCACAGTTTGTTCTTTTTGTTAAAACCTGTGGTAGGCCAGAAATAATGCTGGCAATTTCCTTTGTTGATGATCTCAAATATACTCTTTTTAAACCCAAGCAGGTGCCTTTTTTAAAAAAGAGCTGGAGGCTCTTCTGGCAGCATTAAGACAACACACAGATGACACAAGAAATGACATTTTAAATTCTGTGTCTACATTTTTATTAAGAACTGCAATAAGCCTCAAAAGAATTATTTTTAAACTACTGCAAAATGTATTTATGTTCATAGGCAAAACACAACATATTTATATGGAGATAGTCTTTATACATCCATCTTAGTGTTATATGTGAGATTTAAAAAAATGCAGTGATGACAGGAATGTAACAGAACCTAAATCAGATTTTAAAAAAACTATTTACTGTCACTCAAGGTTTTCTGGTCAGTCTTTGTCCATTTTGACAGAGGAAGAAACACGATGATCCCTTCTATCAAGCAGGATTTTGGAGTTTATAAGGTGGTTGCTTGCTTTCTGTATTTAAAGGTGGCCAACAGGGTGGTAGAAGGATTTGTCAGTGATCTTGGCACGAACCTCAGGGATCCTCAGTGCATCAGGGACATCTCTGTGTAAAGCATTTGTGTTCTTGGACAGCTTGAAGGCATTTTCATGCTACAGGGTTATGTTACTGGAGATGTTCTATCCACTTATGTCAGTTTATGATGATCTATAGAGAAGTCTCAAGCTTTGATTTCTGAAATATTTTCCTAAAATAAGAAAAAATCTTCGACAGTAGCAGCATAGGAACAAACTCTGAGGGTTTCTCCTCGTGATGGGCATTGGGCTGTATTTTCCATCCCATGCTCCTGAGCCCCAGCTAATGTTCATTCCTATCCCACAAAGGCCCCCAGACTCAGAGAAAAGCAGGGACTAAAGGCATCAAAGGCCTTTTTGTGAAAATATGGACAATGCTATAAACCAACCTTGTGTTAACCTACAGAAGAACAGAGGACAAGGATTCTGAATGCCAAAATATAGGGAGATGTGTGAAAGGGAAAACTTATACAAAAGTAGGCAGGCTGAATAAAACTATTTATCTTTAAGCCACACAAGTCATGGTAATTAAATTGGGTCAGGCTGGCTATAAAGCTACAAAAAGCAGGCTGTAACTAATTTAGAAAGAGACAGAGAAGACCTGAAAAGAAAAAAGATTGACAGCCCCCTATTATTTTTTATCTAATCAAGACAACAAAATGTAAGAAAGAGAAAAAGGGGAAAAAAGGAAAATAAAAAGCAATCTCATGTTGATTTATCAAGATTTTCTCTCGAACCATTAGGATAGACAAAAGCACGTAGTCACATCTTTGATGTGTGAAGGTTTGCACATTGTTCTTAGTGCTAGCTGAGGGTTACATGCAGATTTTACCCTTGGGAAAAACAGAATAATTGAATACCTTAAAGTTCAGAAACTGGTGGAAACCCAACAAAGAATAACACCATCAGATCTTTATCATTACAGTATCATTGCACTGATTCTTTCTGGGGACCCATATCATCTGCAGTTATGTGAAGAGAAATCCTAAATATCTGTGAAAAGAGACAAATAGATTTTTATTTAAAGCTATTTCTTCATAAATCCCACCTGCCAGTTCGTATAAACATCCTTTTTTGAAAACAGTTTCAAATATTTGCTTTGAATTTAAAAGTGGCAGGCTGTACAGGCTGTGGGAAATAGCATTTTTGAACGTTAAGAAGGGAAGGATCAAGACTTTATTTGTAGTGTGGATCCAGTCTCATTAAACAAGGTTTAAAATAATATTTCAGTTGATTTCTATAATAGCTTTCATTCTCCAAGTGATTAGAAAAATTAGCATTCTAAGGCTGTCTGGAGGGTGAAGAGTGTGTGAACAAAAAGGGGGAAGGGCACAGACAAAAAGCTCAGCTTGGTTTGTGTTGGTGTTTAATAGCAAACAACCCTTTCCCACCCTGCTTCTCTTTTATGCCTGTTGTAGTTTTAAGTAACTTCCAAAGGTTTTCCAGCAGCAGATGACACTCAGCCATTACATTCATCTGAAATCAGATACGAACTTTGCCCTGTGAAGAAAATATTTGAGGTTTCTACACAATTAAGGGTTGCAAATTCTCTGTGAAAATGGAAATTCCTTCCCATTTCTACCAGTAGGTCTCCGAGGTTGAAGTTTTGACCCCAGTGAAGTCAATGGAACGTTCACTCTCTTTCATCAAGACAAGAGCCATCCCTCATCACGTCTTGCACTTGCAACAATGAAATGTGGAAAGGAAAGGAGCAACTGTTTCCTTGCCATGAGGTAACACCTTTTCCAGACAATGAGAGAGTCTTGGAGAGATGACCAGTAAAGATACACAAAAAAGCACAAAGTCAGAAGGGAGGAGCAGGCAGGGGAACAGCAACGTGGAGCTTTTCTCCAGTGCTGCAGGAAAATGTGCTAGGCAGAACATAAGCAGAGCAGGGTTGTCATTTTCAGAGCTGAACTGGCAGCACTCAGCAGGTTTGTTTCTGTTTGAGAGAAGATGGGGCTCTTGCCCTTTGACTTGAAGAGCACTCAAAGCTCCTCATCAGTTGAAAGTCAGAATTGAACAAAAAGTTGCAAAATCAATTAACAGAACTTCAGAGAACTGGCCCAGAATTCGGCCCAAACCCAAGCTCCCTTACTTGAGATCTTACTCAAGTAACCTTTTTGTGTGCTTAATGTTTAAGGGAGCACAGTCCAGCTTGGAATATATCTGAGAAGGGCTGAAGAACAGCTGCCAGGTACACTGTCTGCTAAAAATCAATATCCAGAGCATAATATAGAACCAGACTTTTAAAGATAAACCACACAACGAGGTCTGAACTCCCAAGATTTCAGTATAGCAATTTATTGCTCTGTGCACATGCAGCCAGTATGAACCAAGGGACTGCATTAAACCTGCTGAGTTCTGACAGATTTGCTTTTATTTCATTTTTATTGTGTATAGGTAAAAGGAAACCTGCCAGCCTACTATAGATATAGGATCTATGGGATTTGGACTATAATATCTTACATTTTACTGGGTTTCTTTAAAAAGACCCCTTCTATTTGACTAGAAGATGTAGTTTCTGAATTTTTTTTTCTGTTTTAGGCTTAAGATAAATTGGAGGTGGCACAGAGCAGTGGAAGAGCAACAGCCTTTAGAAGCCCTCTCCAAAAGCAGAGTCTGTGAAATGCTTTCCAAACATCTGCATGAACAGTGCCACCTTCCAGCAGCCTGGTTGAAAAGAGTGTCCTTTAATCTAAACCATGCTCCCTAGGATTTCTTAATGTAGTTAATTCTTAATTTTCTTCTCATATTTTGCCAGTGAGAAACTGCCTAGTGGTCCTTACCTCTGAGTCCTTTCCACTAACTCTATCTTTTAGTCCTGGTATGTTGCTGTACATTTTCATTGCATGGGGATCTCCTCAAACAAAGGAAAATTATGGAACTGTCAGCTCAGATTTCATGTATTGCTCTTGGCATTGCAGTCACTAGACCTGGTACACAGTGAGTTTTGAAAGCCTCTGATCTTTTATAACCATTTCCAGTCTTAAACATACATTTAAAAGTTCTTCATGTGCAGTCGCTGGGAATATGACTATGAAAGCTGAGATAATTTGGATATTTTCTTTCTGTAAAGACAGAGAGAGTGATCCATTACACCCATAAATCATTTCCAATGTTTTATTATTCTTTCTGCTATACTTCTTATTGTTTTATTAAGACTCTGAATTTATTTCTTTCACTTTGGGTTTGTTTTATTTTTTTCTCTTTCCTTCCTGCTAGGGATATATGTTGCTTTAGAACTTAAAATCAGGGTGCTTGGATGTGCCTGTGGGAATGAACACTGACAGCAGGTTCAGAGTGGTGAGCTCTGCTAGGTCTGATGGTGCCATAAAACAGACACATCCAGGACACAAAATCCTTTCTCTCCTCCCAGGCTGCTGTGTCAGTCTGGAAGCCTCATGACTGTGCAGTAGCACCTCAGCTATTAACCAGCTTGTGGGCTGGCAGAAAGTGGGATTTTTCTTCACTGTTGTGTTCCTTCTCAGTTCAGGAAAATCAACCAAACTGAAGATATGCTGACCTTTTGAGACTGAACTAGAAGATGCCTTGACACAAAATCCTGTAAGTGAATTTATACAGGGATTCCCTTGGCCAGTTCAAAGGGCCAGAAAGAGGATTCCCTGAGCTGAAAGCATGAACCATGACAACTGCAATCTAAATTAAGTGAAAATGTTGAACTTAGCAGAGAACAGGAACAGACAGCAATTCCATGTTACTTGTGGCATTGTAACTCAGCAGTTGCTTCAGAGTTCATCACACACAGCTGCTTTGGGAAAGAAGCTTGCTGAAACAACTGGCAGAGATGACAGGTTATTCAGGTGTCTTTTCTGAATGCCAACAAAACAAAAGTATACTATCTTTAGTGCTTGTGTTATAAACAACTTGCATCCACTTCTGAATCCCCTCTCACCTTTCCTTCACTCATATGAATGCTTCAAACAGAGAGCTACTTTGTAAACCTCTCAAAAACTTCTGATTGCACTTTTCTTATCTGTACAATTTACAGCCAAGTCAGAGCAGAATATCTGTGTACCTTTGTTACAAATACAGCAGATTTTTTGATTGCTACTGCCACTGTTTCCAAACCCATTCCTTAGTAGCCTTTCCATCCTGACTAGGAGATGAGTAACTTCCTCAGAAGGATTATTTTTATCCTTTCTGGTTTTCACTTCCTTTCCATTTTTCTTGGCCATGTCCTTGACTGCACAGCTTACTGCTCATCTCCCTCTGCTTTCCAGAGCTCAGATGCAAGTCCTTCCTTGTCTGCATAGCAAGAGTTGGTCTCCTACCTCAGTGTTGTTTTGACTGATCGTTTTATCAGCTCATAGCCTGGTGTTTTTCAATTTCAGGTAATATATTCAAGTGACATGTTGTATTTCAAAGCAGCTACTTTTGTTACTGTTTAGAACTTCATACATGATCCTGAAATGGTGAGTTCACTTTTTGTCTTCATCATGATGAGCTTTCATACCTCTGTTCACTGTTTGGTTTATTTTAAATCACCTGGCTGCTTCTCCTCTGCACTCTGAAATACCATTGGTGTATTGGTGTTAAGTCTTGTAAGTTCAAGAGCTTCTCCAGCCCAAGAATATGGCAAGGTATACCAAGAGTGTGGCTGGGTTGAGTTGGGACATTATATATTGGAAATAAATCAGGGAATAAATGCTCATGGGTTCTCTTGAGGAGAGACTCTGATAGTCTCTTTCTTATTTTAGAGAAATTCCAAATTTATCTCAGCTGTTTCTCCTCCACTGAAAAGATATGTGTAATGTCTCTGAGAAAAGGACATTAAAACATTTTTCCTTAATAAGGCTTGTGAATAATATGACCTATGCTGGTTTTGACAACAAGCATAAAGAGGCCATTGCCTAGAGAAACTCTGCAACTCATTAGCTAGTTTCATCTTTCCTTCAAAGAAGGAAAAGCAAAAATCTGACTGATATGCCTATCCAATGCTCTCTGAAAAAAAAACAACTCTGCAGCCAGACCATTCCTTCCCTCACAACAAAGCCAAACAAAGAGAACTCATGCATTAACTTTTTTGATTTTCAAAGAAGAAAGTCTATAATTGAAGAAATGCTTTAGATCTAGAAAATGGGATACTTTTTGCTTTTGGAGGCAAAAATCAGAGCACCAAAGAAAGGACAGTGTACAGAAATATGGTAAGTTTATCAGTGAGTGTGGTGTAGAGGAAAGCAGTCATTAATTAATGAAAAGGAAGTGGTTTAGGGGAGGATTCATGTGTTTAACAGAACCCCAAGCTTTGCTCTTAAGTGATGTGGACAGAAAATCTGTGAGGTTTGCTCAGTGGTTCACCTGGTGCCCAAGCACAGGGAAGCTGCTGCGCAACACCAAGTTCAGGATGAAGATCATTGCACCACTTCACCTTATCCTCAGGTCAGGCTCTCCTCCATCCATTAGCTGTCATTTGTTTTCCTCCTGCTCTCAGAAGCCCTTGAGATGATCTGAAAAAGGGCCTGTTGTGCTTCAGATCCTTCAGCATGGCTGGAGCTTTGATCCTGAAATTCAGCAAAGCAGGGCAGCCCAAGAGCACTGTGCCATGGCTGTGGGATAGCACGGGCAGCCCCAGCAGCTGAGACTCCACCTCCTCTTGTCAGGACTTCTGTCATGGTACTGGCTGGTAAAAGCATAACTTTCAACTCCCAGAGAGAAGTAAGATTCTCACAAAATAATCAGTGAACTGAATTCCATTTCATTTTTTAACGTTTTTTGGAAGTGTTCCACCACAGTGTAGGAAAAGAAGAAGGGAAGGAGTTACCTGAAAGAAAAGCTGAACAACAAGGCTTGTTGTTCAGGGGGGCCAGCACACATTGCTCTTGAGCTGTTTTCAACTGGATTATGGGCCTCAGGAGTACAGCATAGATTCCAGGGTCCTGATGGTGTCTTACTTTACTCTGGGATCCTCATATAGAATTCTCTTTAGTGAACTGTGAAAGGTAAAAAGCTTTTGTTTAAGTAAAACACTGCTTTGCTTTCATAGTTTAAGACATTTTATCACTAGAGGTGGTCTTTAATATGCTCCTTAAGCTGTAACTCTTGGGATCCCCTCATTCCTTATACCTCCTCCTCTGAGCAGGTATGTTGGAGCAGAGCACAGCTCAGCACTACATGCTCCATTAAAGGAGCTTATATAGCATCCTATAGGCCTAGAGGTCCAGTGGAAACCTTTGGCAGACACAAAAGTACTTTGGAAAACTGTGGGAATGCTTATGACCTGACAGTGATTTATATTACTGCATTAGAAAAATAAGTAGCATGGCAGAACCTGTCAGGATGGATAAAACAAAGATTTGCCAGTAACTGTGCTGTGCAGCTTTCCAAACCACGGACCTGCTGGTTAGCCCAGGCCTCTATTTCATCCAAGCACTCATAAAAATTTATTGCAGATGGGTACTAAGAACCTTCAGGAAAATCCTTTGCTGTTTCAACAGCATCTCTGCCTTATGATAGTCTCAAAGTAACTTTTTCCCCCCATCCCCCAGCAGAAGAGGTTTTCTCCTGCCCAACATGGTTTAATCCTCTCTTACAAATGGCAGAGGAAAGAATTTATCAACCTATCTGGGATAGCCAAGGGATGAAGTACCAGAAAGCCGTGCATGAACGAGGGAGACTTAAATCACACTTGGAATAGCAGGCACAGCTTCAGGAGCTGTGTAAAGAGCCCTGTTCTCAGCCCAGGTATTATTTAGCTCTGAGGGCTGATGGTAACTGCCCCATAGATCAGAACAAGGCAGTTTTGTGTGATTTGGCTTCTCCTCTGCTGTGTGTTCATCATTACATCAGAAAGCAAACCTGGGCAGCAGTGGGATTTGGAGCTGGAGGCTGGAGCAGCAGGGCAGTGCAGTGGCACACTGGGGACCAGGACTGGGCATGTGCCACATCCAGCTCCAGCTGGATCCACCATGCTGATAAATCTCCTCTCAGAGCCAATCCCAGCACAGACCTGGCACTGGGAGCCGTGCTGGTGTTCACAGGCAGCCAGGGGAGCTGCAGTCAGCACCATCCAGAGGCAGGAGCTGCTCCCAGGGCTGGAGGGAAGGAACAAAGAGAGCTGGTGAGTGGCCTGTGCTGGTCTGTGCTCATGTGCCATGGCCCAGCTTGACACAAAGCCAGCCCCAGCTGGGGACAAACCCCAGGCCAGGCTCTGAGGGAAATCAGCTTTGACTTATTCTGTGATGTGCAGGTGGCAACTTAGAGAGATGAGGTCCCAAAGCCCTGGATCCTTTGGAGCCTGACACAAGTACCAGCCTGTGTTTACATTTAAATATGACCAGTCCAAACCTTCCTGACCTCAAAAGGCCTGCACAGAGTCAGGGTGTGCACCTGAGCAGTTGGTGTTCAGAACCATTTCATGCCTAGCCAGATGTATATCATCATCTGTCATCACAGAAGAATTGACAGGGTAATTTAGTCTGGGATAACATGGAAAATAGGGCTTTTTAAACGTGGAAAAAACATGTACAAGTGTTTTGAAAACTGATTGGCATTCCATAATGAGTAGCATGAGAATTTTTTTACTAAAAAATATTGAAACGTATAAAATCTACTTGTTTAATAGTGAGCAATAAGACAAGTGCAAGAGTAAACCAAGTATCTGATTCAGTTACACGTGTCCTGAATCAAGACTGAATGTGTAGACATGTTAGTATCATTTTAATATTATAAAATTTTTCATTCTTGAAGATATTACAAAGAATTGATCTCTTAAAGGAATGCTTTTTGCTGTGTTATTAAGGTACAAATGAAATAAGTTTTACATGGCCTGTGAAGGGTGTTTTGTGCCTTGCTGGTGACAGTAGGTTAAAGCTCAAGATAACCACTTCAGACTGGCTGCATATTTCAGTATTTTTCCCTTTCACAGTTGTTTAAATTCTATAGAGCCTCAAAACATATCCAGGTGGACAGTAACTGTGACTGCCACTTGTGAAACCAGTATAATCTAGCACAATACAGAAAGTAGGGTAAGTGGCAAGGAAAACAAGTTCTGAATAGAGGACCTCCTTGGAACCTTGGATCAGCCATCAGACACACCAGTTCTGTTTAGACAGGCCTGTTACACACACCCAAATGTTCTGCAAAACAAAGCACACCCCCATCCTTTCACCAGTGCAGCTCCAAAACACTTCTGCCCAAGGGTGGTCCTCACCCTGCTTGAGGCAGTGTTTGTGCCTACATCTTGATTCACAAACTGAAGCATTGGTTTCCAGAGTTTTTTTGCTAAGCTGAGACACATAAACTATGTTCTTCCTCTCAAGGAATATCATATCTTGGCAGTTTTGTTTGGGTTTAACTTTTTCAAACATGCAATAGGAAAACATGGACAACTAGATCCCTTATTGCTGTGCTGCCACCAGTGGATTTCCCTGCGTGTGACACCAGTATTACCATAAATAATAATACTGTAGCAGAGAACGTGGTCAAGAGAAAACTATTGTTATTTGAAGTTGTTCACTTGTGGGATAATGCCTGCTAAACACAATGTAAAGCAATATATAGTGACTTCTTTGGATTTTTGTGCTGAACATATTTTTTTGCATACAGTACACGTGTATTACCATAGGGTGATTCGATAATGAAAGAATGTATATTGTACATAATGTGAGAAAAAACCCAAACCCTGGCAGATTTATAGCAACCAAGTTTATGTCTTCATTCCTCTCTCCCACTGGCATGGGTGCTTAACTTAATTCCAGTGCTGATTCCTGCTTAGGCACATGTTGGCAGAGACAGATCTCAGTGCAGTGAGCATTCTCAATCACTTCTTTATTTGTCACATTTCACAAATTTCCAAACAATAAAAAAATTGCTTGGGAAATTGCAGTTTGAATTTGTGATATTTCAATCCCCTCTCCTGCCTTCCTCCCTTTCCTTTCAGTTCATGGTAGTTGAATCCCCTGTTGGATCACTGGTGCAACTGCTCAGTTCCATGCCTGCTGCTTATGGTGAGAGTGCTTTGGAAATGCATCGTGCCTCCTACCACGTGGGAGTAGTGATGTGTTTCAGTCTGCTGTTTTGCAGAAAACATTGTTTGCCATATGTCTCAACAGACCCTGCTCCTCTTTTTCAAGAAACTGGCTAAGGGAGCTACAATTATTTCATTTGTCTTTTGGTCTTTTTGCATCAGGACTAGAGATTGGCATGTGAATTATTTAATTAAGCTGTGAAAATTGCTGGGTATTGCTAAGTTACACAAATACTGTGTCATTCAGCTATTTATGACTAACAAAATTAACAGTACAAAAAAGCTAATTAAAAGCTAAATAATCTTGGAGTCTTTTGACCAGCTGTAATATATCCATACAACACCATTCTATTGAGTAAGGAAGCTAGTGTTGAGGCTTTTGTCACAGCAAAAAAAGGAAAAAACGTAGTGATATTTTTCTTTGGTTTTTTTCACATCACAAAGAAAGCTGCAGCCTCTGGCATTTCAGCTGGGCTCTGTTCTATGCCTGGGGTGACAGAGCCACTCTCAGTTGCTCACATGGAATTGTGCTGAACAAGAACCACACCATAAACAAAAGCACGCCAGGGCTTCAGTGGGCAAAGCACAAGAGCAGAATATTAACCACAGATCCTGCCTAGGTAGAAATTCCTTTTGCTTGGTCATGGCACATAAGGAGGTTTCATGCCTCTCTTTTTTGCATGTGTGGTGCCACAGACTCCCCAGGAACCTTATTTCATTCAGATGTCTGCTTCTTAATGAGCTGATCTTCAGAGGAGCAGCTATTTACTGATTCCATGCTGGCTTGCACCTTCAGCACGTGATTTTCTCTCACGATGGTCCAGGAAACTCTCTGCATCTCAAACCACAAGTGATGGCAAGAATGTTCATGCAGCCATCATGGGATTTCCTCACTGTGCTGCAGAAATTATGTAAAAATGGAATAATCCCTTCAAGTGGCTTCAGCAGTAATCAGAGACTCGGGTACCTTAGAAAAAATACTGTGTCATTAAACAATACTGTTTTAAACATCAGTATATTCAAAAAGTGATACAAGTGATTTAAGTGCCTGTTTCTTTTTCACACCTTAGACTGTATGTACTTCACACTTCTAAATTCTTCAGGCTTGCACCTTTGAATAGGAGGAGACCACCATGTATGGGCTGAATGGTAAAATGCATTTCCTTCCCCTTTCCTTCTGTCCAAACTCTTGCAGTCGTGGAAATACCCAGACACTCTCTTAGTGAATTATGGCTGTATGGGAAAGAGACTTTGTGACTTGGCTCCTCCCTGTAGTAATATTTCAAGCCTTGATTTAAGTTTGATTGTTTTCTTATCCAGAAATGCCCCATTTCAGGTTAGCTACCTCCTAAATTTACCATGTTGCCAAAATAATCCAAAGATGACTTTGTTAGATTGACATCAGCAATTAAGTGATCAATTTTAAAATACTTGGTTTTCCTTGTTATTCTTTTCAGTAAATTTTCTCCTTGAATCAAAAAGTAACAAGAGATGAAGAACAGTTGGAAGTATTGAGCTAAGCAGGTATGGTCCTGCTTAATGAGGAGACCTTACTATTTGTAACACCATTAAAAGGTAACATAAGAAAAGCTTTACTTGACACAAAATATAGGCACAAACCAGTGAAAAAAACAGATTTGAATATGCAAATACTGTTGTCTGATAAGATTCTGAATAAGTAAAGTATGAAGCTAAAGTCATAATTAGTGTCAGATTTCCAGATGGAGGAGAAGGATTCAGGATTAATGAAAAGATTGGTTAGTTTTGTCTCCATCATCAGACTAAAAAAATAAAAAATTAGGACACAGAGAAGAGGTTTTCAGGAACCACAGCTATTCAGAAACCTTCCTGTCCTCTCTCTTTCCCAGCCTTTTAGCTTCCTTTCAGGCCCATTTGGACAAACATCAGTCAGTCTCCTTTAGTCTATTTTGGTGATGTTCTGGGGGTTTCCAGCTTATTCCTTCATAACCTGAAAAGTCTGTATTTGCACCCCAAGCTGCCCAAAATGGTCTTTAATTATTTCCCAGGAGCTTTCCCTTGTCTCTGGGGGGGCAGCACTGCATTGCTACACTGAAGGGCTTGCCAACATTCCCACTGGAGATGTCTAATCCTGCAGGATACTGTAACCCAGCTGACTTAGTTGCAGAGACCTACAATTTGTTTTACAAGACTTCAGGACAGGTGCCAGTTATTTAAGGTGCTTACACTGAAATAACTTAGTGCCTTTTTTTTTTTTTTTTTTTTTTTTTTTTTTTTTTTTTTATTTTTTTTTTTTGGGGGGGAACGGGGACANAGCAATGTAGTCATTTTTTTTTTTTTTTTTCTTTTCTTTTTGAGGGGGGAAACGGGGACAGGGAGAAAATCACAGCAGAGTCAGAACTTGCTGGGTTGCTTCTTGTCAAGCCAACCCTTGGTTCCATTCCCATCTGTAGGTTGCCTTTCTCAGACACCAATTCTTAGACTGGAGTGCTGTCATTTCTAAAGCCTTCCAAGGGAACTTAGTACCTAGCTGATTTCTTGGTAATGTCTTTTTATGTCTCACTTTTAATCCTCTTGTGACTTTGAGAAAAGTATTTTCAAACTTGGGAGGCCTCTGGAAATTTTCAGAGCATTTAGATTATGTACAGATAAAACTCTGGCTTTGTCAGTACATATGTATGAAAAGCCTTATTAAGATTTATTACCTTATTTGAAAATTGTCAATAATATCTTCTGCATTTGTTCAGTCCAAAGGGATTTTAAAAAATCATATTGGAGCAGCTGTGGGTGAGAAAAGTTCATTCCTTATCAGTCATCCAAACTTGCCAAGTCAGTTTTATGCAAGCAGTGAAATGAATGCAGAAACTAAACCCAGCTTGATAACACTAAGCCAAAAAGCACAACAGGAAAAAAGGGCAGTGTTGCTCCTTTAGCTTTTCTCATCTGTTACTGGACTGGGAGGGAATGGGATGGATCAAAGGCGTGTCAGCAGGGCAGGCATCAGTTCAGAGCCTTCTGCCTGCACTGGGACTGCTCTGTGTCACTGTGCTCTGGAGCTGCAGCAGCTTCACCCCTGCCAGAGCTCACTGATCCCCAGGGAGCAGCTGCTTTGGTCTTCAAGCAGCTCTGCAGCTCCTCGCTGGCAGCCTCGGGGATGTTTCAGTGGGATGAGCTCCTCTACCTGCAGGGCCATAAGAGAAGAGTTAACAAGGGGCCATGAGGTGTTAGGGCAGAGGGGATGAGGTGCCTTTATGACAGCAGGCAGAATTCCTCTCCTGCCAGTGCTCTGGGGAAGGTGCAAAGCCCCGGCTTTTCCCAGGCATTGCTCCTTGCTCACTGCTCATGCACACGAAGTCTCCAGGCTCCGTCTGTGGCACGTTCAGCGCTCTGTGCTCAGCCAAGGTTCCCAGTCCCAGCCTGAAGGCACCTGGAAACCCACTGCTGCCAAACCTGAGCCTGTCAGGGATTTTGGCCATTCCCCTCAGTCATATTTACCCTGTTAATGGTAGCTCAGCCTTAGGAAGGACAAGTTCTGCCACCAGTTTTGGTTCCAGACTGTGCTGTAACAACCCACAGTGCCCACGAGATGTGTCACCAATGGGAGGGGATGGACAAATTCCTCACAGCCACCTTTTGTAAGAAGTGGATGGATGTACTGGCCTCTCTTCTTGCCAAATGGAACTTAGGAACCTGGCTTCCACACTCCTGGAATTTGTCTTGCCCAAGCCATGTAGCACTGAAATCCTGGGGAGCAGCACGGGTGCCGATTCGCTGTTTGATCATCACCCCAGCCCCGCTCCAGGCTCTGGCCACAGCTCCTCAGAGGGAAAGATCCAGCAGCACCAGCCACTGCTCCCCATGAGGGAATGGCAGGAGGAGGTGGGCAAACACCATCCTGTCTGTGTTTCACTTCTTAAAATTATTCAGAAAATGTTTCTACATAAAAGCATATTTCAGGACCTCATACTTGAGGTCAAAGGGAAAAAACTGAGTTTGCTCTTTTCAAATCAGTAATGTGAAAAAAGAAATCTATTAGAAGAATTATTAAATCCTTCAGAAGACAAGGGGACATGTAAGCTGCCATTTCTGTGTAGATTTTTAAGTAAAAAATCTGTTAAAGGAAAACCTGTTAGATCCTCCCTCTTGCTTTAGCAATTAGAGGAATATTTATACAGAAATCATGAATTGTAATCATCACAGGGACTGCGTTTGGGGGACTCAGAAAGGACTCATTGCTGGGTTTGGGGCCTCAGAACCAAGACTGAGTCAGGCAGTTTTGGGCTTTCAGAGACCCAAATCACTGCTGTGTTGCAGGGGCTCAGAACCAGACTCACTTGATCAAAATTCAGGTTCAGAGCTTAAAACCAGAGACTAAATTCTGCATTTTGGACTCTGAAACCAGGATCCTATAGCTGGATTTGGGCCTCAGGAACAGTAACTAAGCCCTCTGCTTTTTCAGGGCTTAAGTCAGAGACCAAGTGCTATATTTTAGGGCCTCAAAAACAGAGACCAAGTCCTGTGTTTTGGGACCTTGAAACCTAGCTAGGCTTGGGCTCACATAGAGAGACCAAGTCCTGCATTGGGATTTAGAGCAGAGACTGAGTGCTGTACTGTGTTTGAGCCTTGAAACCAGGTTTATGTGGCCAGTGCTAAAACTGAGAAATGGAGAGCAAGCCCTGCTGGCCTTATGTGGCCTCATCTAGAGCTGAGAAATAGGGACCAAGTTCTGTGTTTTGGGGGGACTAAAAGGAGACCATGGTCTGTGTGTTTGGGCTTTGAAATGGAGAACAAGTGCTGCAGCTTGGCTGCTCAAA